>OZ010712.1:32842011-33011335 GCA_963932345.1 Ophion ventricosus
ATAATTTTCGGTTTAAACAATTTATCATTGTTATTTCAGTAATTTTTTTTAAATTTAAATAATTTTTTTACTTTCATTTAAGTAATGTTTTATTTTTGTGTAAATGATTTTTTTATTTTTATTTATTTTTAAATATGATAAATATTTAATAGATATATAAATAATAAATATTTACGTAGGCCGTATGTATTTTGGAATAACAGAGGGGATGATTCTGAGGGTAGAAAAGAAATGTCTCCGACTGAGATCACTCCCTCGATATATCTCGATGTACAAACGTAATGAGCTCCCTGCCCACCGCCTCCTCATAATTCTGTTCGTTCGAAGGGATTTTTCCGGCGGGGGGATGATGAATTTGAAAGCGACAGCGGCAGTTTCGACTTCGCGTTCGCTCGTCCAATGTGTCTGTTGAAGGGACGCGAGAACACGCTACGAGGCTGAAATCGACGCGGCGCGTAGACGATAGAGATATAGACACGCACAAGTACACGATTACGGTAGGGGTTAAGGTTGGCAAACGAGCGAGGCAGGAACGACGGAGGGTTGGAAAATACTGGCTCGAGGATACAGGAGGAGGAATTGGCGCGAATTTGGGTCTGAGATTTTCGATTAGAGTGCCGCGATGTCGTAGGTACAGAGGGCGGTCGACAGGGCACGTGGGACAGTCCGTGATGATTTATTTATAGTTTCTTTATTTCTAGCTATTTATTTTATTTGTATTTATATTCTGTTTATATTTTATATTTATATTTATATTCATTTTTATTTATTTATATTTATATTTTATTTATTCATAGATATTTATTGTAATTAAAATGTCTCGATTTTTATTGTTTTTTTTTTTATTGGTTCAATTGAAAATGGCAAAAGGACGGGACGGCGATTTACGGTTGATCATACGGTTCTGGAAATTCGATTGGGTTTCTTTGAGTGGCGACTTTTTATATCGTTTTTTTTCTTCATTTTTTTATCATTTCTATCGCTTTTCATTGTTCTTTTTTTTATTATTTTAATTTAAAATGCGAAAAAGGATGAGACGGCGATTTATCATTGAGCGAACGCCCATTGTGGGATGTATTTCCGGTTCTCGAAGCGTCCGTTTAGGTTTGCCGAAAAGGCTCGCAATTTATTATTGGCCGCTCTTAATTTTCTTTTATTAACGAGCATACACGATTGTCACAGTATTCGCGAAAAGTATACAAGAGCAAATTCCAAATTTACTACGGATTTACGTCTTTATACGTGCATACGGAAAGAGAAGTCGTGAAATATACACGACTGAAGGAGAACGTTGGGTGGGCGACGCTGAAAAATATCCCAAAGGCGACACTTGACTTGCCAAGGATATATTGTGTTGGGATAGGCACTCGAGCGAAGGGCACACAAAAGGGAACGACGATGACAACGACGACGACGACGACAGCGTCGAGGACGACGTCGTCGACGACGATCCAGACTGGATGGGGTGGCGATCTCTCATCCTCTAGTTATCTTTGTCTGCTCCACCCACTCCTACCTTTTCCCTTTTTCTCGCTCTCTCTCTCTCTCTCTCTCTCTCTCTCTCTCTCTCTCTCTCTCTCTCTATCTCTCTCTCTCTCTCTCTCTCTCTCTCTTTCTCTCTTCAGACCCAAGTGGTCACAGAGCACACCAGGATGGACTTATAGACGAAATTCTATGGTGTTTCTGGTTGCGTTGAACATTTGGCATGATTGCCCCTCAACGCGAATGTTATTACACATTACAAGTATTAACACGATTATTATTACATAAGCTATTTTATATATATTGGCCGGAAACAAGGGCGAACGTCAGAAGAATTCATCAACCGGTCTTCGTTGCAGAAGGACCGAAAATTTTGAAAGGGTACTGGCAAGGACCGAAATTGAATGAAAGCAAAAGTAAATCGTAAATTCCATAAAATCCATGGCATACACGAAAATTGCCTGACTGATTTATGCCCTAGAGAATTCGTGGAGCAGTGGAAATTGTTGGAAGATTTTAGTAATGAGTATAAACTTGAGAAAATAAATATTCGCCGAGAGGTAAAAGTAAAATTGAAATAAAAGTGCAACGTTGTTGTGACTCATGGCATAAGAAGTCAATTATCTGTACATATAACTCCGTTCCGTGATTGAACTGACTGACTGACATATAGACAACGCACAGCCTAAACCGCTGAAAATAGAAATATGAAATTTGAAAGATACAACGAAAAAAAAATATATTTAATTTAAATACGATCTATTTAAATCAAATACGTTTTTTTCCGTGTCTCACGGCCTACTACGACCCTGGTTGTTCTAAATATATTTTTTTATTTCACTCGGTACGAAAATGGACGTTTTACGCACGCTTCGCGTACGAAAAACCCCCACTTTCATACAGCGTAAAATAAAATTTCATATAATACTCGACGAAAAAACATTTTCCAACGAGTGTAAATTTGCAGCATGAGCCGAAGGCGAGTGTTGTAATCGCACGAGGTTAGAAAAAGTTGTTTCGTCCTCGTGTCATAATGTACTATTATTTGTTCAAGCTGTTCTTTTTAAATATTGAATATATTCAAATTACACGAATAAAGATTAGATTTGAATTAAATAAATAAAGATAAAACTCGATATATCACATGAATACGAGAAAGGAATATAGGTTTATGACATAAAAGTGCGGTGAAAAAAAAGTTAAATTATTCTTTTTTTTTCACTAACAAGGCAGTGATTTGTAAAAAAAGGACGGTATCGTCGTACCTTTTATTAACAGGCGCGACTATTTATGTATAGAAAGACTAACCCTGTTCCTCAACTGCAGAATGTTACAATAGTCTTCTAATGAAAACAAAGCCATGAGATTTTTGAGAGACTGAATCCTGTACCATTTTTCCGTCTGTCTCTTTTGTCTTATCCTACCAGATGAAACAAATCAGATTTATTACGAATAAATGAAATATTTAGTCATTAGACGTTATTAAATAGATCTT
This sequence comes from Ophion ventricosus, assembly GCA_963932345.1. Lineage (NCBI taxonomy): Eukaryota > Metazoa > Arthropoda > Insecta > Hymenoptera > Ichneumonidae > Ophion > Ophion ventricosus. The sequence continues at coordinate 32,844,989 of OZ010712.1, forward strand.
AATTTGAATAAATATATATATTAAAAATAAATTATTTTAATGCATTTAATGGAATGCAATAAGAAAAATTTGATTTCACGAAAAATCTAGTTAATTCAAATTTAAAAAAATCAAATAAACGCATCTAGTTAATGTCAAAAGAATTTTTCTGTCAGTATATGTACCTTAGAAGATGTAGAGGTGCACTAAGGATTTGTCGAAAATCAACTCTTAAGAGAGTGAAATAGTATGTTAAAATTGTATTCCTTGCGTGTATGAACTCAAAACTTTGTATAAATATTCTTGGGGGGTGTAAAGGTGCGTTGAAGTTTGTATGGGAAAATCGAATTCCATTCTTTTATCTCTACAAAATTCGGAAGATATATTGTCTGAGCCTGTTAGCTATACATACAGTAGGAGCGTATTTCAAATGAAGATAGATATACTCAGTGGGCTGAAGTAACGACTTTCAAAATTCCGGTTTCTCGAAATGTATTGCAGGTCGTCAAAGATCCTTCCAGGGCAAGTCTTATATCAGTAAAATCAAGGTGCATGCCAAATTACAAATCGAAATTCGGTTTCCCCTTTTCGGGGAATTATGCACATATTCTTGAAAACGTTAAAAAGTCACAAAAAAATGGATGTACCCTCAGCATATTATACAAACATCTTAAACAAAAAAGAATCTTGGCTTTTTCTTTATCCTCTTACAAAAGTCTCGATACCATAATTTGCTTAATTACAAAAATAATTTGGATCACGCGCTCGATCGAAGTTCGCGGATCTCTTTTAAGGAGGTACGATCATGGGACGAATTCAACTTTTAAGTCTTCAATTTTTATATGATATTGTTGAATACGTTATGCACCCTTTGGAAAAATTTGAGCTATATTGACCGTTCAGTTTTTTCGTAATAAAATTGCAAAGTCGAGCACTTTGAGCTAGTGAAGCACGTCTTCTTATGGAGATGGTCGACCGGAAGTGTGGTGATCACGGTTTTGCTGCTCACGTATCGAACTAAGGTCGTAGAAAAACTGAAATTTGATCAATTAGACATAACAGATATTGTAAAAAATCGAAAATTCGAACTTCACCGTGTAGTTCAAGCACTACATTATAAAACAGTTTCAACTTCCGGTTGAATATTATCATAATGACGAAATAGTACCCATAGACTTGCCAACGTCGGGCGTAACAGCTGATTCGTTTGGCGAGCATTACCTAACTCTGTAGCGAGATTCTGTAACTCGGTAGTGACAGTTTTCGTTGTCGCTTGCTAGCGACAGCCAATTGCATACACGATCAGAAGAAAGGGAGTCTCTTATTGGGTGTCGCTAGTTAACGATAACGAAAACGTTCGCAACCGAGTTACAGAATCTCGCTACTGCTTGGAAATCATCGTGAAGATTCCAGAGTCGTTGAGGATATAATTTTTCAGTTTTTATTAGTAAACATGCACGGAGAGAATTAAAAAGTAATTGTTGTCGTGAATTTCACGGTAAAAATTACCGTGATATATTTCAATGTGGTGACAAGTGACAAAAGCATAATAATTCGTATGCGACAAGTTTTTTTTAACTCACGTTACAGAAAATTTCAAATACGTAGCTTAAATTTTACTATACAAGAAGGGTAGCGCGCACGATAATTTTTACCGAGAGCACAATACATTTTCCTATAACACGCATTAAATGTTATAATAAATCTTAAAATAACTGTTATAAAGACGATACTTTTTTATAGACATTTTTTAAAGGCATCAAATAATAAAATGCACAGTAAAATTTCGCTGATATTAACTTTTATAAATTTAAGTTTTTTAAATTTAGTATTTTAATTATGTTTTAAATTTAATATTTTTTAAATTCAAGTTTTGCGTATTTTGTTACACATCAAAATTTACTAGAAAATCTGGTAAAATTTTCTATCTGAAGGAGAAATTTTATTTTATTTTCGCGAAAAGCTGTGTTTTACTCAGTAATAATAAGCGAAGTTTCAGGGTTGTCATCTGGTTACCGTTACTGCACGGTAAGTTTTAACATTTAATTCTCTCCGTGTGCAATAAATAAAATATTTACCACAAGTTTGGCAATTTGGGATCGACAATACGAATATTCAACATAAGTTAAAAGAAATCAGAACACCCGTGGGGTAACATAAATTTAGTCTCTTTGTTGACCCTGAGGGAATAGTCGTACCTCCTTAAAGTGATTCGAATTTTCAAATTACACTCATTTGGTGAGCTCGCGAATGAATTTCCGGCGAAGGATTCGCCCTCGTTGGTTTAAGTTCTACGAGTGAGAAAGTGGGCTTAAAAACGATTGTTGGCGAGGTCAAGAAAACGAATCGATACGCTTTCTCTTGCTCGCTCACGCCCTCTTTCTCATCCCCTTTCTCTTTCCCTGAACCCTTCGCTCTGAAATCTTCCGGTAGCTTCACTCTCCCTCTATTCCTATATCTCTATCTATCCCTCTCCCTTCCTCTCACTCCTTCCGCATCATCATCCCTTACCCGGTTTATCTCCCTCACCCCCGCCGAGGCGTTTCTCTCTTGCTCGTCGTTCGCAGCTCGTCGACCCTCGTTCGCTACCCCATTCAACTACAAACCCCTACCCTCATCCTCTTTGCCTCAATTCACCCCGCACACACTGCCGACGATCAGGCGCGCGATAACATTTCGCTCAACAACTTACCCACTTCCAGCTTTTCTCCACTTATATTTATATATATATAAATATATATATATGAGGAGAGAGAATATTTTAAGCCCGTTAAATCTATGTATTATTCACTATCAGCAATTCCGACGGTTTTGAGGGTAATTCTTAAAGTTTTGTTAAACAAATGGTTGATTTTGAGGACCGGATGCTTGTTGAAATTATGTAAAATTTAAATAAATTTTAAAATAAAAATATGTTTAAAGATTTTGTATAAAAACTTATCTAAAGATTTTATATCTTAAACTTTAATCCTATATTTTATATTTCAAATTTTAAACCCAAAGAAGCCCAAACAAATTGTTTATTTTGGGGACAGGAGGTTTTTTGAAATTATATAAAAAAATTAATATAAACATTTATCTAAAGATTTCGTATAACAATTTATCCAAACATTTCATATAAAAATGTATCTGAAAATGTTATATCACAAACTTCAATCCCAGATTTTATATATCAAATTTCAAATCAAACAAGCCCAAACAAATACTTAATTTTGGAAACAGGACGCTTTTTGAAATGATATAATTTTTTAATAAATTTTAATATTAAAATGTATCTAATTATTTTATCCAAACATTTGTAGACAAAAACTTCTTTCATACATGAATTTTATATAAAATTTTTATATAAAAGAAGTTTTTGTCTAAAAATGTTTGTATGCCGGGGTAAACCCGAAGAAGCTCGTACAAATTTTTTGTTTTGAGGACAGAACCCTTTTTGATATTATTTAAAAAGTATTATATGAACAATGATCTAAAGATTGTATATAAAAATTTATCCAAAGATTTCATATAAAAATGTATCTGAAAATGTTATATCATAAACGCCAATCCAAGATTTTATATATCAAATTTCAAACCAAACAAGCCCAAACAAATTCTTGATTTTGGAGACAGGACGCTTTTTGAAATGGTATAAATTTTTTAATAAATTTTCATATAAAAATGTATCTAAAGATTTTATACAAACATTTTTAGACAAAAACTTCTTTTGGATATTTTATATATACAAAATTTATTTTTATTTTATACAGAATTTTATATACATTTTTTATATAAAAATGTATCGAAAGATATATAAACTTTATCTACAGATTGTATATAAAAACGTATTTATATATTTTACATAAAAATTTATCAAAATATTTGAAATAAAAGTTTATCTAACGATTTTAGGTATATAAATATTTTCATACGAAAATGTATATGAAAGATGATATGCTAAAATTTTATTACATGAATTTCATATGAATTTTGTATACAAAAATTTATCTAAAAAAGACGATTCGCTATTATATCAAGTATAGTGTGGGGACGATACAAGTCGGTCCTCAAAGTCGAACGTCTTCAAAATTACTTTCCCCCTGATATGTATATAGAATTCGAACATCCCTTTTCCCTCTTTCACTTTCTTTCGCCTACATATCTATACCCATGCAGCGCTGTCTCCTTGTCCTTCAATAATTTTCCACCGTCGTACCCTCAGAACTCCCGCGCTTTCGCAACGGTAGCGTCGAGATGCTCCTCGAGTCTACGATCCCGCCGCTCTCAACGTTTTCTACCCACACTTTTCCAAATGCTCCTCTTCGCTACGTGCTCATTTTATTTTTCCACCTGCGATAAGAATCTTGGTACGCCATACGTAAGTGTATTTCATTTTTTTTTCGTTTTTTTTTCAATGGCAAAAAACAGTACTCGTTACCGCGCAAATGCCACGTAGCTTCTGAAATATATATATATATATATATTGAATTATGATAAAAATTACTTGGATTGGATGATGTAATTATAATCGAAATTAATGATAGTTATAAACAATGCAATGCTAGCCTTGTAATAAGATGCAGTTTTTAAAGATGTATTAATGATATTTTTTTAAACTGCAGAATTTAAATCTTTTTTTTATTATGAAATTATAGAATTGAGGATTCTTACATGCTCTGATTGTCGAAGCGTCTCTAATCCTTCGTTTTTAGGCAAACTAAAAAGTTCATTCTCTAGTTGAAAAAAAAATTTATCAGTAAATAATAAATCTTTGATAGAGAATTTTTCATTAAACAGTTAATTTTTAGAAAAAAATAAAACTTTTTTAGTAAAATTTAGTAAAAAAAATCTTTTATTCCACTCAGTACGATAATGGACGATTTACGCACGCTTCGCGTGCTTAAAACCCCCATTTTCGTACCGCGTACAATAAAATTTCGTATAATGTACTATTTTCATTGAAAATCATGAAAAAAAATATTTAAAAACTTTGTGAAATGTAGTAAGAAATAAATATCTTTGGGTACAATTTAGTAATAAATAAAGCATCTTTAGTCAAATTCAGTAAAAAAATAAACGTTTAAAGAGATAAAAGGGTGCAGGAAGAGTGACAGGCCTCTTTTAATTATAATCATGCGTTTACGAAAGATAAAGCGAGCGCACGTGCGTAACGTTACAAAAGGGTTGGAGCCCTTCTGTCCCCTTATCCATCCCCCTTGATAAGGTCACGAGTGCATTTCTCGTACGTTCGATCAATCTAACTGATCTAATTTGCGCGCAAAAAGTATTTATGTTCTTTTCTATATCCGGTGAGGTTCTCTCGTCGAATTGACGCGCTTTCGCAGTCCTTGACTGCTTGTGAGTCTCTCTCTCTCGCTCCCTCTATCGCTTTTTCTCACTCTCTGTCTCCTTTCGATGGGTATGCACTGGGATCTGACACGTGTCAATTCTCGAAGCGAAGAATATGCACGTGTATGTATGTAGCTCTCACTTCCTGCGACATTTCTTTCACCAATCAATGTTTTTCGATCGAATTAAAATGGGTGAACGGAGGGCGGGGGGGGGGGGTGTGAAAGGCTGCTAGTGATTCTACCAATACGGTTACAGGGCTATTTTATAGATAGAAACTTCTCCGGGAGCCTGATAATTGATCAATTCTAAAAAAAAAAAAACAAAAGAGGTCGCAATCGCGTGCTGGACCATCGAAGTTGGCCTCTGTAGCTCGTTAGGCCTGCGCGTAATTCTAATATCGAGTTGAAAGTTAATTACTTTTAAAGAGTTTGCGAACTAATGGCTTGTTTATCGAACAACGGTATGTTCACGAACATCGATAATTAACGATATTATACATGGTCATTTTTCGAACAGTTTTGCCGATATGGTGGATGGAGGCTTGTCAAATTGAAAAGCACTATTCCTTTATTTCTTTCACAATCATTTACTATTTTACGGTAAGCACAATTATTTTATGGGAGAGTGCTATTCTTATGAATTATTTCGAATTTTTTATCCGAACGATTAGAAATATAGAAAAAAAAGTAGGCAAGAGTGGGGAGCACTCCTAATGGACTCGTAGATTTTAAGGGTTCCGAGTAGGCTTCGCTAAGAGTAGAGAAGGTTCGTTGAGTCTTGGAGTGATCTTGGACTCCTAGAGCCATCGTAAATTCTCGAAGTCGTGCAAAAAAAAACCAACAAACACTATTTATATTTTGTCAACATTTCATCGACTTTCCTTTATCAATTCAATGAATCGTTGCCCAAACACATATTTCTTCATTCCCATTCACTGGCAACTCGACGGAGATTTAACCCTTTAACGGCTGGTGGGACACATACGTCCCACCTACTTTGAAAAATCGTTACTTCCAGAAAAATGAACATATTGACATCGTTAAGGTCGCATTTTGCAGACAAAGGATGCATCTAATTATGAAAAATTCGGCAAACGCAAGGGTTGCCCCCTTTCAGTTTCACATCCTGTCAAAAAGTGCGAAAATTGCGAAAAAATGAGAAATGAGCATCACTTTCGGGCAAATATTTTTTTAGAGTCGCGATCTCTAGTGTGAGCTTTAAAATAACATCGAAAATTCGTAGCAAAAAAGGTCCGGACCAAAAACCACCCATAACACTAATAAACTATCGATAACCACCCCTAGAAATGATACGCCCAAAAATGCACTTCTATTGATGTTCAGTTCATATATATTTTCGAAAACGCATGGAAAATGTGTATCAAGAACATCCGATTCAAAAACTACGTAAGAAAACATCAATAACCGCCCCTAGCAGTGGTGATGCGCCTGAAAATGCATTTTTATTGGTGTTCAGTTCATATAAATTTTTGAAAACACATGAAAAATTTGTAGCAAGAAAATCTGACTCGAAAACTACCCCCAACAGTAACAAAACATCGAATTATCCGTAAGTCCTTCAGAATATGCTTATGTGTTCTGGAACACTCATATTTCGATTCAGATCAGGATAAAATAACAGAAAGTGAGATGATAAAATTTTATACATTGGGGATGAATTTCTCTCAATTGAGGGGTAGTTCATAAAGTTTGATTGATCCGTAAGTTCTTCAGAATCCCACTACGTGTTCTGGAATGATTTTTCCTCAATTTCTGGCAGAAATGAACGATGGGAAATGAAATTAAGATGTTTTCAAGCGATTTGGGTGGTTTTTTCATTTGAGGGTAGTTTATGAGGGTAGACAAATTCTCGAACAATTTTTTTCTCACATTGAGTACTCATGAATTCAGATTCACCATGTACCATCTTTGCCAAACGCTCCAAAAAAACTCAGCTGTTAAAGCGTTAAGCAACGAAAATTTATTCTCGTTGCTCAACCCTTAAATTTTCCTCTTGTGTACCGATTTTTTTCCCTTTGTCTCGAAGTCAACGTTGTCCCATGAACCGTACGCCAGTTGTACGAGGACAACGGCTAAAGAAGGGAAAAATGGCATTATCCGAGGTTTCCGCATCGCTGTATTGAAATTGAGCCACAAGAGGACGGGAGTGGCGGGGGGAGGGTGAGAGGAGGAGAGGGGGGCAATCGAATTTTGATCGGGAGAGCGACAGCCGAACTTTGAGGCCAGATGTTGAACACCATGGGCGCAGCGTGAGACGAGCGAAGGCGGTCTAAGCATAAATATATCCTCAGTAGGGGGTGCGCGCCATTATGATGCTATAGCGAGAGAATGACGAGCTTGAGAGTTCTATTTGTGGTAATTCGGGGTTTAATGCTCTCCCCCCCCCCCCCTCTCTCTCTCTTTCTCTATCTTTTACTCCATACGCGCTCCGATTTAGACCGACGTGAACTTTTTAGCCGAACCCCAATGGCGCAAAAATACGCGTGTATAGGGAGGAATGCCCGTAAAATATGAAATATTCTTCCTGCGCGCTCCGACTTTCGTGTATCAAGGAGCAGAGCTTAAGAAAGTTGAACAGCCTTTGCGTTCCTAGCACGAGAGAAAAGATATCAAGCATCCCTATTAATATACGTAGTATGTAGTTTTGACTTTATAGCGTGATGCTCACATACGTTTAATCATTGTACCCATATAGATTCTATAGATTGATCAGCTTCCGTATGCGGCTTAGCCCGCGTGGAATTTGGGCCATAAGAAGTTCGTTACCAGTAGCACCTCTTATTAGGGGTTGTATTGAAAAATCATAAAATTCGCGTTTTATTATTTTAACTTGATACCCGTGCAGAAATATTGTCATGGATACAGTCCGATTCGAACTAGGATCCTGGTTTCTCAATTGGAATCCAGTCGGAACTCGGATCGGATTCTGGAGCGAAATGTAGCGCTCGCAAGTCGGATTCCAGCCAGGATTCTAATCCGGAACTATTAAGGACTCTAGTTAGAATCCAAATAGAAACTTTGCATTGGATCTAGGCTAGAATCCCGAACTTCTAAAACAAGATCTAATTCGATATTGAATCGGATCCCAGTGATGAATGTAAAAATCACCAGGAGATACCGATCCGTATCAGCTGGAGACGCTGGACGTTTTCTAAAATCTTTTATTCAAGGATCTGAAAAATATTAGGTAAACATTTGGTGCTACAGTATAACTGTCAAAACTTATATATTCTAATAACAGAATTTTGAAGAAAATTCTTTATATTTGATTAAAAAATTCGAAAAAAAAAACAATATATAAACCTTGAAAGACTTATATTTCCTGAAGAAAAGTGATATAGGTTATTTATTCTAAGTAATTATATTTCAATTAAACAGAGATCGTTTGAACTAAGAAACTATGTATTTAATTTTCTACGAAGAATGTATTTAATATGTATTTCAAATTCTTGCCACCACGTCTCCGCCTTGTGCTACGTAGTGGGCACCATCTGGATTCCGATGAGGATACCCCTTCTAGGGAATCCGTATTATATCCCGATTGGGATCCAATCGGAACTTACATATCCCTAGGATATTTGTGCACGGGTACACGAAAGAAATGCAATTTTCCATACAAACTTTTACATCCTATTCCATCCTTTCAGGGGTTAATTTTCGAAAATTCCTTTCTTAATACACCTCTACGCCCTTTGAGGAACATATTTTGCGAATTTCTCTGAGATAATAGCAGGGAATTCGATTATCCTATACAAACTTCAACACCCGATCGCACCTCTTATTAGGGCTTGTTTGAAAAAATGCTGAAACATGCGCTTCATTGTTTGTTTTGATGAATATTTATACCAACTTGCAAATTGATACACTCAAGGAATGCAAATGTTCCATACAAACTTTTATATCACATTTCACCCCCTTAAGCATCGATTTTCGAAAAGTCCTTTCTTAGTGCAGCTCTACACCTTCTAAGGAACATATCTTCCAAATTTCATGTTTCTGTCTCCAGTGGTTTAGGCTTTGCGTTGTCTATACGTCAGTCAGTCGTTCAGTTAGTCAGTTAGTGACAGTTTTAATTAGTTAGTTTTAACCCGGTTGAGGAACATGAGATCTGGCGTTGTTTTGCTGCAAACTCAACTTGTCATGGCGATTCTTCCATTCTGGCCTCTTCTCGTGCAAATTACGCTTCGAAAGCATCAGCCACATTTCGATAACGATCCCCAGTCATATACATATTATAGAAATCAAAACAAAACAAAAAAGAATGGAAACATTTACGTCCACACCGGCTTCAGAAAACTCTTCACCATTGCACATACGCCTCGCGCGCGATTTCACGCAAACCCATTTTGGAATATAACCGATTTATGAATATTCCCCGGCTTATTCGAGATGTTTATAGCCTACCGATCGTTGCCCGGTGTGGCGAGCAGCCCAAGGGACAGAGGGAATGCCAGGCGAGGGTAGAGGAGGTACACATTAGCCCCAGCATTGTGGCATGCACCAAGGAAGCGAGAGTGAAGAACACAAGCATGCAGTGGTAATACAGTAATGGGCGAATACACACTGAGACCCCCGTTTAATGTGTACCGGGGGCGCGTTTGTAGGCTCGCATTAACGGGAGTTCCATATATATGTACATATATATATATATGGATGCATATATGTAAAGGGAAAGGATTATATATATATATATATATGACCGTTGAGTTTAATCCTTGCGTTTCGTGACGCGGGACAAAGCCTCGTGGATTGCGCTAACGGAATTGGTATCGCACGAAACGAGCATTACCTACGTACTTACGTTACGAGCTTTGCACATAATATGTGCCTACCTACGCACGGATATATAGGTGCGTGTGCGTGCATGTGTGTGTGTATATATATGTATATATACAGGGTGACGATTGTAAGGTAGGCATGTGAATTTTTTTTAGAGAAACATGATATTCAATTGTTTTTCAATTCCTTTTTGGAAAAAAATATAGCGTACTTTTGTGATGGGTAGTACTTGCTGGAAGAAATTTAGCATTTTAGAAATCAAATTTCCATTTTTTTTACTCATTACACCTAGCTCGTGGCCGGAGGAAAAAGAAATTTTCGTGATTTTTTTCTGGGAAAACGTATGCCGGTTTTTTAATATATATATATTTTTTTACATCGAAGAGTATGGTTTTAAGTATCTTTCACAATTTTTGTTGTGGAAAATATTTATAAATGTGGTAGATACAATAGTTTGTGCGAAAAAAAAATATAGCTTATTATTGTGATGGGTAGTATTTGCCGGAAAAAAATTAGCATTTTAGAAATCATAAATCCATTTTTTTCCTTGTTACACCTAGCTCGTGGCCGGAAAAACTAGGAATTTTTGTGAATATTTTCTTGGAAAATGTGTGCAGGTTTTCAATCAAATATATATTTTTTTTACATTGAAGAGTATCGTTTTCAGTAGCTTTTACAAATTTATTATACTTTGTAAACAAATTGTATTATATTATACTATTGTAAGTAAATATAAGAAAAAATAAATTGTATTTATTATACTATTGTAAATAAATATTTTCAATTTAATTATTTATAAATGTAGTAGATACAATGGTTTGTGGAAAAAAATATAGCGTACTTTTGTGATGAGTAGTATTTGCCAGAAAAAAAGCTCTGCCCCTTAAGTTCAGCAGAATGAAGATAATTGAACTCCGAATGCGAAATACTTTGAAAAAAATTAATATTTTTTAAATGAAATTAAATTTCATCTGTCCACTTTCAAATGCATTCTCGATATTTTTTTTTCTCAACGACGGGATGTACAAAAGAAGTTTTCAGGAGTACTTTGTATTCGGAATTTAATTATCTTCATTCTGGTGTGCTCAAAATGGAATTTCAATTTTTTTCTGGTGAATACTACTCATTACAAAAATACACTCATTTTTTTTTGTTCGTAAAGGATTTTAAACCCATTAAAAATCATATTTTTCTTAGTCGCAAAATCTCTGTACAAATCTCCCTTCAAAAACACATGACCATCTTAAAATCGTCACCCTATATATATATATATCCGTGTACGCACGTGTAATTCTATGGGCGCGAACGTACGCGCACGCACGTAAATACACGTATTCAAGTGCGCGCATAACACATGGGATATAAGCGCGGTACAAATCATGGCATCCTTTCCAGTCAATGGCACCCCGCGGGCGTTCACGAACTTTGCATGACACGCACGTTGGAAATAAGCGGGACGAGTGAGACGCGGAATTATCCCGCGCTCGCTATTTCCCTTCCCTTCCGCCCTTCCGCCTTACCAGGACACCCCAACCGGAGATTCGTTGTCCTATGTGCGCGTGCGTACGCGGTATCGCAAGTTTTGCACCCTCAAGCTCATTGACTTCGAGCGCAACTGCGATTTCTGTTTTTTTTTCTGTATAATTCCCATAAAATTCCCACATAATGCTTAATTTAGTTCATTTTATTTACGAAAAGGCTAGAACCTAGAATAGTTATGACTATTAGATCCGGTTGAAAAATGTCGTACTAGTATTGATCAATATTATTATTAGTGAAAAAAAATTAATTTTGCACAAACATCCTCTAGTTCGGTAATTTCAGCACGAATAAAAAATAAACCATTTCAGGCCTGTTGAAGCCGAATTGAAAATCACAAAATCACTAATAGCATTATTGGAGATCGAAATGATAAAACTCTTCTTGAAAAATGTGATTTATTCGAGAAAAAAAAATAGAAGGAAAAATGGTCCCACGATGAGACTAGTCTTGAAAATCATAGAATGGGTCAATCTATTTTAGAGAATTTTTTGAAAAAAAATAAAAATTGGCAATCATTAAAAAAAAATAGTTTTCACTTTCGAAGCAAAAAACACGTAGTTTTGTATGATTGATAATTTTGTTCATATTTTTTCATGAAAGCATGCTTCCCAATGAAAAAAATTATATATCGACATTTGTCGATATCTCAATTAGTTCAGGAGTTATCAGCGTTTAAACGTTTCCAAAACTTCCGAAATCGACATTTTTTGGAAAATTATAACTCCTAAAAGAGAAGAGATAAAAATCTAAAAATTAGTGTGGATATTCCTCGCATAGGGTACAATTTTACAAAAAAAAAAAATCAGGAAAAAACAATGGTCGGGGTCACGGGCTAGGTGAAATGGCTTGGAATGCTTCGTGTATATATATATTTGAGGAACAATGTCTCGATGGGTGATTACCACCTGGTCCTGCTGGGCGATTCTTGTCCTCATTGTTTTTCGCGGCTTTCTATTTTTCTTTCTTCTTCTTCATCAAAAGTTGTACGTTCGTAAATGTTAGGAACGAGTTTCGCTGACACGATACATACACAACCCTCTTTAATTCTCGAGATCACGCTCCGCAGGGTTCGATCCCCCCTCTGCCGCCCACCCTCCCTCGTACCTTCCCTCTCACTCTCTCTCCCTCTACGAAGTCCTTGCGTATCGCACAGGCACGTAGTTCACTTGTACCGAATCATTGAACGCAAATTTTGTGCTCCGAAGCAACAACTTTGATTGGTCGAAAGAAAAGTATTGGGTCTATGCACAACTCCGTAGCGAAATTCCGTCAGATGTCGTTCGCAGTTGTTTCTCCGTTCGCACATGCATCAACCATACGAAGTGTCGTATATTAAGTGAAAGCTGAAACTTGTGCCAACAGTTAAAAAAGTATCCATCGAGATCCATGACGTATAGGAAGTTCAATTAAATTTTGAACATGGAAGAAAAAAACGTGTATTTTCGATGCGTTTCGCTTTTTTATTTCCGAAAAAGCAAAAAACGCGTTGCAAACTCACAAAACGATGTGCGCCGTGTACGGGGAGAATGCCGTAAGCGAATATGTGCGTTGAAAGTGGTTTGCGAAATTTCGATGTGGAGATTTTGATCTTCAAGATGCTCTTCGCTCCGGTCGGCCAGTCACTACTGATGTCGAAAAAATCAATGCTTCAATCGACTTCGACCGGCATTTGACGACTACAGACATTCGGACATAACTTCAACATTGACCAATCAACTGTTTCGAGACATTTACGGAAGTTTGATATGGTAAACAAGCTTGATGCTTGGGTGCCGCACTAACTGAACGAAAAGAATTTAATGGAGTGAATTTGAGCTTGCGATTTGCCGCTCAAACGTCATTCAAACGAACCATTTTTAAAGCAAATGGTTACTGGCGATGAAAAGTGGATTGTCTGCAATAATGTCAGTCGAAAAAGATCATGGTCGAAGTTCAGCGAGGCTGCTCAGACGGCTGCAAAGGCTGGATTACACCCGAAGAAGGTCATGCTCTGTATCTGGTGGGATTGAAAAGGAATCGTCTATTCTGAGCTACTGCCACCCAACAAAACGACTGATTCGGCCAAGTACTGCTTACAACTGGCCAAATTAAAGCGAGCAATCGATCAGAAGCGGCCCAAATTGGCGTACAGAAAGGGCGTAGGGATAGAGTAGTCCTCCGGGACTACTCTAGACCACAAGTTTCTATGATGACTCGGCATCATAAGTTTTTGTGCACCCGTGAATTCCCTGAACTATATAAATAAAACCGTAGATTCCCTGGACGTCCTCAAAAGCCACTTGGATAACTTCTTTGCCCAGCGATCTCAGGACTTCTATGAAAGAGGGATGATGAAGCTCGTGGAGAGATGGTAGGAAGTTATTAAACAGAATGAAACATATTCAATTCATTAATGTAGTAGCTTCGCCAAGGCGTTTTTCTATAGATTTTTTTTTTAATTTTGAGGACTCATTCAGGATACTATTAAATGATTACCTACAAAATTTTAAAAGGATTTACCGTTCCGGTTACGAGATATTAGCAATCAAAGATTTCATGGTTTTACAAGTGTTTTTATGAAGAGTAGTGGAAAATTTCACATTTCACGCAATAAGTTCAAAACTTTTCTATAGATTTATTTGAAAAAATTCTCAATTACAGAGGAACATATGACGAAGTGTGTAAACAAAAAACATGAATTTTGACCGTCTAGTTTCAGAGATATAGCGATTTAAATTAAGAAATGTCTCGCGACGTTCCGAATTATTGGCCGGAATGGATAGTCTGATACAAACGTGAGGGTTAGGTAAACATTGTATTAGGCGTTTTCATCATTACTTTATAAGTTTTTCCATCCTGATAAGATGTACAATCTACATTATAAGCATATTTCCCAATATTTCGAAGCTTTCATCGATTGAGCGGAGAATAAACTTTTTAACGTGACAGTGGCGAGAGTACTACCTTAAAATCGCTTTTTGTAGTAAATATTTTGCGTTTAAAATTTACTGGCCCGGTTGAAAAATAATTGGTAGACAAATTTTTCGAGTATTAAATAATTGGAGTTATAATAATCCGCAATGGCTGGTTACGAATTTTCGGAGACCGTAATCTAGAATGAATAGTAAACTTTGACAGTGGCGATGCAAAGTAAAAAGCCAAAGGACCCCAAAAGTGGAATGAAAGAGATGATTTTGATGATACGTATCGTTTCGTTCAACGATTTATAAATACATAGACATACGCAATTATTGAAGAAATGACAGAGCCTCTTTTCGAGGTCCTATTACCTGCGCTCTTAGCTCGACAATGCTTCTTCGAAAAACGAACCAATGAATAAGGGATGAGCCCGTGTAAGAGCGAGCGGGTTGAGGAACTTCGTTCCCAGATACGTGCAAAGGGTTAAACGTTTTCGTTTCAGACTCATGGCCCGACGAGTGAATACTTGATGGAACGAACCTTGTACAACACGGTCGTGGATCGAGCACTTTTTCTGTTCTCGATTTCCCGGCTCGAATTTCTCCCCGGATCGTCCCTTCAAATTCTCGAAAAAAAAAACAGCAGTAGCAGCGTAAAAAAAAGTAGAAGAAAATTGTAACCACGAACGTCTCGATCAAATTTCCGGCGGCATTGTCCACCTGACGTTTTCCCAAACGCCGACGACGCGCCTCTCGGAGACAAGCAAAATAATAACACATCGCGTAGGGAACTGTATACCGTTGGTGCTTTTTTGGAGAACGCGCGCCGCGTCACGAAGCTTCAACGCGATGCATTTAAGATCGAGTTTCGTTTCGTGAGAGCTGGCACGCAAATCCCTCGCAATGCAGCACGCCAAGGAAGGATGAAAATTAGGCGAAGCGGCACTGAAACTTT
The DNA here is from genome assembly GCA_963932345.1 of Ophion ventricosus. Lineage (NCBI taxonomy): Eukaryota > Metazoa > Arthropoda > Insecta > Hymenoptera > Ichneumonidae > Ophion > Ophion ventricosus. The sequence goes on from OZ010712.1 coordinate 32,860,495, forward strand.
TTGGTAAGACACGTGACTTACATTCGAATTGCACCTTTAGGCCTCCCTTTTTTTTTAAATCGATGAATGGAATTGAATAATCCAGAAAAAAGAGCGCGAACAATTGGAAAATTAATTGTTTAAGTCAATTGTGTCAAGTAGGCAATTGGAAAAATTGAAATAAATAAATGAATAATTGACAATATGCTTGGGGTCCAAAAAAACAGGACGATGACGAGTTTTCTCGTAGGAATGCTTCCTCTACTCGTAAGATTACTCACATTCTTATGAGTAGAGGAGAGTGGGATAATTGCGAACGCTTAAGGTGGGAAAACACTTTAGACGCCAAAAAATGAGTCATTTTTCATGATTTTTTTTAACGGTGATAAAATAATCGCATCATTTTTAAATATTGACATTATCTTATTACAACTTGCAAGTGTTCAATTTTTTTAAACATAACAAAATGGCGGCGTTATAAAGTATTCCTTTAGGCGTATTTTGCGTGATATCGAAAAGTGCTCTATTTTTCTGATTTTTTCTATTGATCCGAAACAGAAATCGAAAATATTTTTCGATTATTGACATGTGTAGGGGAAGGATATACCTATAAAAATATCAAAAAGTATAAAATTAAAAATTAGGTAGGCTTTTTAATCAAATTTTCATATGTTTGACCATTTTCTCGTCAACTTTTTACCCCAAAAAAAGTAATTTATTTACGCGATAATCTTAAAACTTGAGGTATATCCTTTCGATAATGTTATAGTGAGAAACCTCCCAAAATTTCAGCCAGATCGATCAATTACTTTTTGAGCTATAACATGAGCACTTTTTTTTTAAATGCATTTTCGAGATAATCGCGTTCAAAGTTTCCCTAGTTCACAGCATGCGGCCCCGGCGCGCTCTCGACTATGTGCTATAACTTCATAAATATTTCATATTTCGATTTTCCAATATACTCTCAATATGTTATACTTTCGAAATATGTGAAAAAATCCATTTTTTGAACATTGTAAAGGGTTCAAAAGGAGGGTTCATCCTCCCTTTAAAGAAATCCGTCAATAAAAGTTAAAATATTGATATGAATCAGTCTCTTTTTATAAATTATTGCTCTGTGGTCATTACCTTACGAGATCAACATTATTAATTATTTGTAATTAATCAACCAACATTAATATTTAAAAAAAACATTTACTGTTCGTAATTAACCAATGCCATTCGAGTAAATACGGACACGTTTTGGGGTAATTTTAGGATAAAGTGCACCAACTCTTCTTCTTGTATCTCGGTAAAAACTGGTTTGTTACTACGCTTCGAATCAGTAATATCTTCTTCACATTTACCAACTTGATCGAACAGCGTTGCTCTCGGAATATCATTTTTTTTCGGCTTGTCTGAAACTTAAGTCTTTGTTTTTTTTTCTTCCTTACAGCCATTTTTTAAGTTTCGAGGGTACATTGTTTCTCAGTCTTTTTTTAAATATTTTTGAGGCATCTGAAATACAATAAAATCTCGTAAAGTTTACGTTCAGTCGAAGGACTAAAGATCTAGGGGTAATTGCGGACGCCCAGGATTACCCCATATCGCATGTCCGCAATTGACCCAAACTGCCTTCGACAATTAAAAAAAAAATCAAAATGAATAGGTTAGGTTTAGTTGTATCATTTATTGTTTTATGTTTTTACTACTATATATAATCACTGTTCACAACCAAAGAAAGTATTTCGCTAGCACACATATATCTACGTAAACACAACATTCAAAATCAGAAAAAATTGTAACAAATATCACTAAAATCTTAAATAAAACTTACTTTTAAACCCGTGCGCGGCCTCCCGTCCTGTCCCAATCTCGTCAGTGTATTAGATGGGTGCGGGGCGGCGGAGGGGAGCTAAACTACCAAATACCGAGGTGTCCGGAATTACCCAGCATCCATATTTACCCCACTCTCCTTAATATTGAGAAATGGATAGCCTTTAAGGCCTCAGGCCACTCTAGGATTTTCCAAAAATCGATTTTCTTTTGTCAAAAATGTACCTTAGTGCCTATAAAATTATATTCCAAAAGATTATTGGTTCGAAAAATCTCTAAGCACTCGATTTTCGAATTCTAGCGCAACCCCTCTTGATTCATGTCGTGACTTTCGACTAACTTTAAACGCGCTTATCTTAAAACTACATTTTTCAAGTTGGCCGGACTCATAACTCAAACAAATTTCAACCGATTCACTTGAAATTTTAACTGTATATTTAGAATTACATTTTCTGAGGCACTACGAAGGATTTTTTTTATTATATTGCATAGTTCCTTTTTTATAAACAATTTCCTGACGATTTTCTCATGGCATTTTATACTTTTTGATTTTAAAATGCGCCACTTTGACAAAAAACAATATATCAAAAAAATCCTACGTACTTATATAGCTATTCTTATACATAATCGAAAAAACTTTAGTGTGTCATCATAACTTAAAAATTATAGGAGCTGTTGGTCCGGCCGTTGACGTTCCAGAAATAAAAGTGTGATCGGAAAAATGCTGCACAGTCGCCATTTTGAAATGTGTCGCTGTGAAAAAATAATTTTTTATAGTCAATTACGTGTACAATAAAACCCCTATTTTGTAAAGCCGATTTATTTTATGTTTTCGCTGAAAAAAAAATCACAAAATATGCCCTTTTTTGGCCTCTAGAGTGGTCTAAGGTCTTAAAGATGTGTCGTTCTTTCGACATAGAATCCACCTATAACCAAAAAGATGGGAAAAAGTAGTGGCTAGCGGTGGACAATATTTCGAATGATCAATTTTTAACCACTTTCACAATGAAGTCGTATTTATACAAACAAAAAAATGCCTTAAAAAGAATGCACACTCCTACTTCTAATGATCAGGTGTCAAACTAAGAAAAGAAACGACAGAGAGAGAGAGAGAGAGAGAGAGAGGGGTGGTCAAAGAGAGGGGGAAGAGAGAGACAGAGAAAATACGAGCCTGAGACACACTTGCTTGAAAGGACTCCAGGATCGAGAATATAGGATGTTCCTATACCAATACACATCACATAGACGAATAAACAAACGACTCCAAGTCCTGGTAGCAGGACACGTTGAACCATGGAGGACCAGGGACGTTTTACACGTTGGAAAGAGCGTGCCCCGCAATATTTCTCTACCCCCATTGGTCGAGTGCCCAGCCGACCACCACGCGGAGTTTCTAAGTTCACCTTATCTGTGGCAGCCCCTGTAATAAGCCGCGATCCAAGACCGTTTATATTCCGCAAAATACGTTCGCACACACGAGCGACCAAGAGCTCGCGTCGAACATACACGTATAGCAACCCAAGGGAGAGAGGGAGGATAGGGGGAGGGGGAGGAGATGGGTCAAGTCAGATATCTCTTCTGTGTTTGTGTGTGTGTGTGTGTGTGTAGAAGTGCTCGAGGCTCTCCACCAACACACGTACGAAAGCGCGTGCAATTACAAGCTGGTCAACATGTAATTATCCCCAATGACCATAAATTATCGAATTTTTATGCGCAACATTCTTAATTACCCTTTGAATTAACATCAATCAACCCTCTTAATTACACGCTGCTACGGCGACGCCGGCCAATATTCGTCGTTTCATACGCGAGGAGAATCGCGCACCGAATGACGAAGACCAAAAGTGCCCGGGAAGATGAAGGATCCCGTCGTTCCTGTACTTGGTTACAATGGTACATGTGTTGCTTGGCTCGATGCAAGTTTTTCCTCACCCGGAATGTTGATGAATCGGCTGTCCTGGAAGGCTTGTGAAGTTTTTACTGATTTTTACCGAGTTTCTGATGATGAAAGAAACTGGAACATACTGTGAAACTGGACATTTCGCCGCCTTTAGCGGCTAAGCTTTTTTTTTTTTGCAGTTTCCCTAAGCCCTCATGTGGATGTAGAGCGGTAGAGCGGTGGGCAACAAATTGGCAACACTTTGGGGAAGGGGTTTTCAAAGAACTGGAAGTGGGGGTTGGAAGTGGACTGGATGTACTCGTTAAAGATCTCTAAGGGCATACGACGGAACATTGAAGAAAGGAATTTAGGAGAGAGAGAGAGAGAGAGAGAGAGGGGGGGAGTTGTTACTGGTAACGAGAAATTGAAAGTTTTAATATACTTTTTCTTTGGCGTTGTCATTTTTGAGAACATTACATTATACGGACATTATACATTATATGGACAAAGAGAAAGAGAGAGAAAGAGAGAGAAAGAGAGAGAGAGAGTGAGAGAGAGAGAGAGAGAGGGAGGAGGCGAGAACAAAATTGGAACCCTACCCCTATTTCGTAGTCTGTCACCTTAAATGATAAATCTTTTACCTTGAGGCCTTAGGCCACTCTAGGATTTTCCAAACATCGATTTTTTGTTTGTTAAAAATGTACCTTAGTACCTATAATATTATATTCTAAAAGATGATGGATGTGAAAAATGTCTAAGTATTCGATTTTCGAATTCTAGCGCAACCCCTCTTGATTCATGTCGTGACTTTCAACTAACTTTAAACGCGTTTATCTCAAAACTACATTTTTCAAGTCGGCCGGACTCATAACTCAATAAATTTCAATCGACTCACTTCAAATTTTAACTGTATATTTAGAATTACATTTTCTGAGACACGACGTAGTTTTTTTGTATTATATTGCATAATTCCTTTTTTTTAAACAATTTTCTGACGATTTTCTCATGGCATTTTGTACTTTTTCTTTTAGAAATGCGTCATTTTGACAAAAAACAATGTATCAAAAAAATCCTACGTACTTCTATAGCTATTCTTATATATAATCGAAAAAACTTTAGTGTCTCATCATAACTCTAGAATTATAGGAGCTGTTGGTCCGGCCGTTGACATTCCAGAAATAAAGGCGTCATCGGAAAAATGGTGCACAGTCGCCATTTTGACATGTATCGCTGTGAAAAAGTAATTTGTATAGTCAATTACGTGTATAATAAAACCCCTATTTTATAATTCCGATTTATTTTATGGTTTCGCTAAAAAAAATCACAAAATATGCCCTTTTTGGCCTCTAGAGAGGCCTAAGGCCTTAAATTACGAATTATATACAATCCGTATCACGAATGTCGCACGAAACAGAAAAATAAATCGTGGCGAAACGAGGTGTCCTTCCAGAAAAAAATAAATAAATTAATCCCTCCGTGCTTATGTAAGTGATCATTCGTATAAATATTTGATAATTGCGAAAATAAAATATCATAATAAATAAAATAAAATAAATTCAATTTCGAAAATAAAACATTTCCAATGCCTTTGTGAATTTTTAAAATCGAATATTAATTCGATTATAAATAAATCGACTTTCATTTTAAAAAATCATTTTCATGGTAAAATTCTACGGCAAATTTGTATACAATAAAACATTCAAGAAAAAAATATCGCCTAATGTAAAAAAAAAATATATCTTTTCATCTTTACAACTTAAATTTTGACTTCCAAAAATACATTTGAATTTTTACCCCTTGACACTTGTGTATATTATTTGAAAGGCCATACATTTAAACTCCCGAAAAAGTCCCACATTTCAGTCGAATTTTATCACGAGTAAATATCTGTACTGTAATTCGATCGATTTGTGTCAATGGTCTTTTCGAAAACGTGATCGGCATTGTCTTAAATTGCCCTGCGCTCTGTTTCGCGAGTGCGAGTTTTTCGAGTGAGGACGCCACAGAGACGTTTCGGAATGCCGAGGCTATAAACGACGCGAAATTTCGTCGGATCGTCGTCTCATTTCGCGCGCATTAAAGAGATTGTTAGGAGCCAAACGGCCTCATAATAAAAACCAGATGCGTAAGGCTTGTCCGACTACCAGAATAGAACGCAATGTACACTGACGTGAATGTGGTCAGACATGGGAGAACTCGTAGACGAATCCAAATCATTTTTTCTAACCTGATTCTAACCCCCACCGTCTGAATTATTCCTCGACAATTTCGATTTTTCCTGTCCTTCGATACAACAATAATCATAACAAAGTAACGTCATAGCACTAATGGGAGTCGAAAAATAAACATTTCCACAAGTTTTCATAAGATTCAGACTATCACGAAGTTTCCAAATTGTTTACTCCAATTTACTCAATTTTATTACTCCAATTCTGCTGCCCATAAAAAAAACACTTCCAACTTCAAACGAACCGTCAACATCCACACAAAATAAAAATATTACGAAATAAAAATAATAATAAATAAAAATAAAAATATTACGAATTTTTCGGTCTAATTATGGAAAGTTGATACTTGTTTTATGTGCTGTGTTTTCATGTCGACGCTCTATCAGCCGGTCCCATTGATTATTGTTATTTAATTCCTTAGTGTACTATTATTTTCGGTTATATGACAATTTTGTTTAAAAAAATTTTGTAATTATAAATTTTCAGAAGTATTGATATAAATTCGGAATTTTGAGCGTTCTGATCATTAAAAAGTTCGGAATTTAAACTTGGCCCCGAAATTATAGCACCAAGAATAAGGGAAAATTCCCCTCAACTTTTTTAACTAAGAGTCAAGGAGTTTAATTTTTTTCTTTGTGTCTACTCGATGGGCGGCATTCCGTTTATATCACAGCTGAGAATTCTCGATACTCGGGACGTGCACCTAATATTTGCTCGCTCGTCTGTAGGGATAGGTCTTCTTCCTCAACCGAAATATATCCAGCCCTGATGGATCTATGTAATTTCCACGATTCCCCAATTCCGTCTGGACGTCTGTCTGACATATCGCGGGTTGCAGCTCCTTACACACACGTGTATATATATATATGTATTCTGTGTATCTGTCCATCTCTCTATCTCTCTATCGTAATATATATATATATATATATATATGGCTTAACGGTTGCTCAGGAGGCGTTCCGCTGCGTTGTACACTTCTCCCTTCGGTATAATCAGACACCTCTCATTATGTTGCATTTAAATCAGCTTCGTTCTCTCGCCTGTGTGCTACTTGATCGACTTTTCAAATACCCAGCTATTATATCCTTGGAACTCAATTGTATAATCACCACTCAAATTCTCCATTGATAATATATGTGTATATATATATGGATACAAGTCGATTATCAATGGAGGATTTCAGCGCTCGTATATATATATATATATATATATATATATATATATATGGGTCATTCCACGCTAAATTGAGCACTTTCCGGCCCGACCCCTTGTGATTTGGCTGAAACTTTATTATGTTATTGTTTTCATCTTAAAACGCTTGTGTGATTTTTTTCAATTTTTTCTTACGTAATCCCAAATACGTAGTGAATTTTAAAAAATCGCCCGTTTTTTTTTTCAAATGCTCATAACTTTCTGAAAAATGGACCGATTAAGATCTTTTTTTGAAATTTTTCGTTTTGTACCGTTCTTTATGTAAAAAAATATCTGTAAAATATTCAAAGTCATCTTCGACAAGCTTTGGAGTTTTTTTGTAAAAGAACGCGATTTTTTCTAAGAACGCCACTTTTGATGTTTGATTTTTTTTAGTTAAAAAGAATATGATAAATTTAGCATTTTTTACCCCCAGACCCATCGTGGTAAGATTTTTCTTTCTATTTTTTTTTCTAAATTGAAATTTTTTTCCAACATAGATGTTTTCTATAATTAGAAAAAAAAATTAATCGTTAATTCTATCATACACAATACTTAGTATATAATATTAACTCAGTTTAAAAGTTTTCCAAAGTTTAAATTTGGACAATGTGTTTCTTAAAAGGTGTTATAAGGTGCACTAAAGAAGGATTTTTCGAAAATCAACTGTTGAGGGGGTGAATTGGGGTGTTGAAGTTTCTATGGCAAATTTTATTCATCGCGTGTATCAACTTGAAACTCGGTATAAATATTAAATTATAATATTAAAAAACAAATCATAAAACGCATGATTTACGATTTTTTTTTAACTCCTAATAAGGGGTGCATTTTATATCCTATCAAACTTAGGAGAAAACTTTTCTTACAAGATTTGCATATCTCGAAGGCGATCATCGAGTGATAGCTACGAGCTTCATCCAGGCAGAGTCGCATCGGAGATACGAAGATCACCTCCATTTTTAAAAATGGGACCACTGTTTTTCTCAGAATTGTATCAAATAACTAAAAATAAGTTCATACGCCAAATTTTAAATTGATCGATCAAGATTTGGTATCAAAAATCGATAAAAGAGAAATTTCAAAGTTTTCAGCCTAGAACCGATTGAAAAAACGGTGCAAACGCTTACGCGTATGAAAGGTGCTCAAAGTCACGGCCACCACTGTCAATGCACACTTGCAATCTGGTTTGCATTGATTTTGATGTCTTATTGATCTCATTTGTGATGAGTAGTATTTGCCAGAAAAAATAGAGCATTTTGGTAAAAAAAAGAAGATTTCATTTTGTGCTCAGCAAAATTACACTCCATAAAAAAAACCTTTTTTTCACGGGATTCAATTCCGTTTCTCCATTTTAAAATGCATCTTTGATAAATTTTTTCTCGATGACGGGATGCAGAAAAAAAGTTTTTCAGGAACGCTTCGTATTCAAAATTCAATAATCTTCATTGTGCTGTACTCAAAATGGAATTTTCATTTTTTTTCCAGAATGCTGAATTTTTTCTCGTGAATACTACTCATCAGAAAATTACACTATATTTCTTTTCGAAGATCCTGAAAACCTTCAAGCCCTTTAAGACCCTTAAAAAATGCATGCCCACCTTATGATTACCACCCTGTATATATGGACAAATAAGATTTAGCTTTGAGGACCATTACGAAGGAGGGGACAGCATTACGTAGATATATATAACGAGTTTCAAAATGGCCTTTCCCCGTAAATATATATATACATATATACCTGTATGAAAAGATTGAGAGATAGACAGAGACAGCGAGAAAGAGAGGTATACACTTCCCCGAATTTCTTTTCGTATATACACCGACACACACTTACGAAAAAGTGGGCAACGTCGTGGTTTAGTGCAATAAGAGCGATAGCTTCGGACAGGCTGTTGTTAGAATGCTTGTAAATGGTTTTTCGATGGTTTTTTTCTTCTTTCTTTCTTTTTTTTTTTACAACTTTTCTCCGCCCTCAGATTTGCACGATTCGTATATACGTACGTATATGCACGCATAAAACGTTTCTGTGGCGCGCGAGGAAATTATACGGCAATTAATACGACGGCGAAAGAAAATTGATAATAGCATACTCGGCCGAGAGAAACGTTTGTGGCTCAATGACAGAAGAGAGCAGACTCGAGAGGGCCCCGTTTAAAAAGCATATACCAAATCTTCTTCCAGCGTTCGGACGTCCTCGAGATCCTTGGACCTTTGCGCACAAATGAGAGTAAACTCGGTGTACAAAATAGATGAAAAAAAAGAGCGAGACAAAAAGATGGAGAATGAGATAAACGATGGCCTAAGACGCGCCCGCAAAAAAAAGAGCGCGCTGAGTAAGCAAGTATAAAGAGAGAAAGAGAGAGAGAGAGATAATATTTATTATGCCTTAGTTAAAATCTCAGACAAATATAAAACTACAGATTTAAAAACAAGAAAAAGAAAAAACACCAACAGAAATCGAATTTCATGTTAAACAAAAAAAAATTAACGGAGTTTAAAAAAAAATTAGGGTGCGGTATAAAACAAAAAATAAACAAGTTATAGGAATGAGGGTTCGATATAATGTCAAACAATGAAAAAAAAAACATAAATTTAAGAAATACGGGTTCAATATAATACAAAATCATACAAAAATCTCGAAAAAAAAGGATTCGATATGAAACAAAACCAAAACGATGATAAACGATGCAAGTTCTAATGAGATTGAAGATAAAATATAATAACGAGAAATGAAGATGGAAGCAAAAATCTAATCATAAAATTTAGGTTTAACTAAAAGCTTATTATGTTAAAATAATGTGCGAAGAAGAGAATAATAAACAAAACGAAAAGGAGAGGGAGCGAGAGGGAGGGAGGAAGGGAGAGAAAGAGAGACAGTGGAAGAGAGAAAAAGAGAGAGAGAGAGAGAGAGAGAGAGAGAGAGAGAGAGAGAGAGAGAGAGAGAGAGAGAGAGATCGTGAGCAGCGGATGAGCGTCAACTATTCAACGGTGATTCACCTTCGACCCCTCCTTTCAAATGGTTCTCGCGTGACAGAAAAATCCGCGCGAGAGAACACCCAGGATTATTAAATATCCGGTTTAGAGTCGCTGCTGAGATATATATATATATATTTTCCTGTTTTTACGTATGCACACCGTGTAAAAATGGATATATTTGCTCGCGTATTTATCAACGCGAAGAGACGCGCGTTGTAACGTTCTTTTTTGCCATTTACTTAAGCGTTCGGTGTATATATGTGTGTGTGTGTGTGTGCATGCGTGAGTGTGTGCATGTGTATAGAAACGCTAGGAATGATTATCATCACCACGCAAACGTCCGAAACACTTAATGCGTCGTCTTCCTTTCGGATGTCATGGACGCGCGTTTTCGTTCCTCCACAAGGAAGAGATCGATTCGGTAAAATATGAAGAAAATATTAGAGTTGTCAATGTTTTTTTTTTTCAAATTTTGGTTTTGAACTCCGTTAATAAGATATTGTTTTTTCTTTAATCGGAAACGTGCGATGTCTTGATTTCGTTTGGCCACCAATGCATTTTTTCCAGGCTGCATTTTTTTTCGAGGAGGAAATTTCGAGCTAGAAATGAATCACGAGAATACTTTTTTTTTTGCTTTGTGAAATATTTTGGAATGAATTTTAGGATCTTTCGAGTTTTTTTTCCTTTTCAATTTCGGGATAAATTTTAGAAAATTTGTATATAATTGAGAAAATGTTTCAGAAACGCCAGAAATTTGTATACGTTTTGAGAAATATTTCAGCATGAGTTTTAGAATTATTTAAAATTTGTACAAACTTGATGAGATATTCGAGAATAAATTTGCAGACTTTTTAGAATTTATATATATTTTTGGCGATATTTCAGAATGAATTACGGCAACATTTGAAATTTGTATAAAATTCAGAAAATATTGCAATTTATAAATTACCTCATGGGGTAATTAATTAATTACCTACTTGTATGAATAATATTAATTTTAAATGGCGTCTCGAGCACTTGACGGAAAATATTCAACATGGGAAAAAGGTTAAAAAAATAAATCTGCCCAATTGGACGGGTGCCTGGATTCTCGGCGCGTTTACTGCACTTAGACCCTTCGCGCTCGAAGACCACACTCAATGATCCATCCAGTCGTTCATCATATTGGAGCATGTGAAGCTTTAAAAGATAAGAAAGAAAAAAAATCATTAAAAAAAACGCAGCGCTTTAAGTATTGGACTCGGGCCAGCGCAAAAATAGAAGCAGATGTTGTTAGTTGCGTTTCGAATGCTTGCGTCGAGACGCGAGACGCCGGCTTCTTTCACGCCGAGATTCCCGACTAGCAAACGAGAGCGAGAGAATAAGCGAGAGCAGGGAGAGAGAATGATGAGAGTGATTGTATAAAACGCGAAAAGTGTAAAATCTCGGAGAGAGCCGACGCGTCGTGACTTGAAATTCTTAAAAAATAGCACCGGCCGCGGTAAGAAAGAGAGATAGAGAGAGAAAAAGACAAAGAGAGAGAGGAAGAGAGAGAGAGTGAGAGAGAGAGAGAGAGAGAGAGAGAGAGAGAGAGAGAGAGAGAGAGAGAGAGAGAGAGAGAGAGAGAGAGAGAGAGAGAGAGAGAGAGAGAGAGAGAGAGAGAGAGAGAGAGAGAGAGAGAGAGAGAGAGAGAGAGAGAGAGAGAGAGAGAGAGAGAGAGAGGAGAGAGAGAGAGAGAGAGAGAGAGAGAGAGATGAGAGAGAGAGAGAGAGAGGGAGAGAGAGAGAGACCGGAAAGCAGTAAATGAACGGAGGAAGAGGAGCCTAAAAAAGAAGAAACATCTTTTGTTAATATATTTAATATTTTTAGAAGGACTATTTAATTTTAAATAATAGGAAAAGGATATTTGTTTAAAATATCCTTTAAAATATAAAACAATATCCTTTAAAATATAAAAAAAAATTAAAAATATGCTTTGAAATATCATAAAATATAATAAAATATAAAAAAATAAATACCGAGCTTTATTCTAGCCTCTCAGGGTGGTGCAACCCCTTAAATAGATACAACGGGTTTACCGTTGTCTATCTATTTAAGGGGTTGCAGAAAGAAGTCTAAAAAAGAAGCCTAAAAAAGAAGAAACATCGTTTGTTAATATATTTAATATTTTAAGAAAGACTATTTAATTTTAAATAATAGGAAAAGGATATTTGTTTAAAATATCCTTTAAAATATAAAACAATATCCTTTAAAATATAAAAAAAATTTAAAAATATGCTTTGAAATATCATAAAATATAATAAAATATAAAAAAATAAATACCGAGCTTTATTCTAGCCTCTCAGGGTGGTGCAACCCCTTAAATAGATACAACGGGTTTACCGTTGTCTATCTATTTAAGGGGTTGCAGAAAGAAGTCTAAAAAAGAAGCCTAAAAAAGAAGAAACATCTTTTGTTAATATATTTAATATTTTAAGAAAGACTATTTAATTTTAAATAATAGGAAAAGGATATTTGTTTAAATATCCTTTAAAATATAAAAAAATATAAAAATATCCTTTAAAATATAATAAAAAATAATAAAATATAAAAAAATGAATACCGAGCCTTATTCTAGCCTCTCAGGGTGGTGCAACCCCTTAAATAGATACAACGGTAAACCCGTTGTATCTATTTAAGGGGTTGCACCACCCTGAGAGGCTAGAATAAGACTCGGTATTCATGAATATTTTGTAGCTAAACTAATGCAAATTTTTTATTTCTATCTTTACACTCTTCTAATATATGTTTTCAGCTTTTTAGATGTATTTTTTTCATCTAAAAATATTGATAATTGGCGGAGATACACGCTTCCGCGCGCGTCAAGTTTTTTTTCCACTTTCAATCTGCGGGAATCCTAATGTCCTCACGGTTGATCTGAAACATAAAAGAATGAAAATATTTTGTTAAGTTAGGTTAAATATACGACGCTACATAGGATTATCTGGAAAAAAAATGGATTTTTGGTATCTCGCAGAAAATGATGTTTGTTTTTCACATAAAATGTCTACTTGAAAACATTGATTAAACAAAAACGGTTAACATTAGAAAAAAAAATCCTACGTACGGATTAAGATAATGATGTTACAAATGTATGGCATAAATTTCAAATCAATCGGAATAGCTGTTGTTGAGTTATATTTCCCGTGAATTCGAAAAAAGTCGTTTCGAGAAAAACTTGTTTAAAGTTTTCACGCGGCTTCAACAGTAAAAAACATTGAAAATTTGTGGCATACCTTGTTGTATAGTTAATTGGCGATTCCTCCTCCATATTGGGGAATTGGCGATTCCTCCTCCATATTGTCATAGAAAATGCAGAAAGGCGATAATACTTACAGTTTCGGTATCAAATAAAATTACTACGTTTATAGTAAGATAAACGCCTTTCTGTACTTTCTATGACCTTCAATGACCTTATGTTATAGGTCGTTGAACTCGTTTTAAGCTCCTCTTTTGACCTTCAAATGTCCGAAGTACCTCCACCTGCAAAAAAACTATTATCGCTATCGGATGGCCCCTTTCGTACTGTGCAATTTCATTTCAGCAAATATTTCTGTCAACCTTATAGTTTCGAAGATATCCAAGGTGCTAATAGTTATTGGACCACCCTCTATATACATTTATTTTTTAATATTTTTTAAAATATTTTATATATAACATATCCTATATATATTACATATATATATATATAATTTTCATTGCTCTTCAAATATTTTAGTGGCGCATTTAGATAAGAAGAAAATAATAAAAACGCTTGAATCTGAAAAAGCGATCGCTTTAAAAATAAAATAAATAACAAAAATGTATAAAATGGTGAGTGTTCAAGAATTGGTTTGTCCGTGTGCGCACGAGGATGTGTGCTGCGTATGTGTGTGTGTGTGTGTGTGTGTGTGTGGGTGTGTGTGATCGCGCCCAGGTTTACACAGCGATACGCGCTCACGTCCGTTGGAGAAGTATTGCGAACGCAAGTTTTTGCTTTGAAGTCGAAAGATTAACGGGGGCAGAGCGCCGCGAGATGCTCTCGCTCCTTTATAATTTTCTGTGTCTGCGCATTCCTTAACAGCTGCTCCGTGGAGTTTCGTCAGAGTTTCGATATGCTCGCCCGCGAAGTGCCGCAAGCATTTACAGACACGCACGTAACACATATGTGAGTGCCACACGTATACTTACGAAGGTAGAGAAAGAGAGAGAGGGAGAGAGAGAGAGAGAGAGAGAGAGAGAGAGAGAGAAGCCCTTCGTTTAATTAGTGATCGTCGTGTTCGCGGCGCGACGCTTTTTGTAAGGACGTCGACGAGCCATCGTTCCGCAAAGTCTCGCCAGACTTGGCTGAATTACGATTGAATTAGAGGCGAAACACCGACAAAAAAATTGAATACGTATACACTTTACAATCAATTCGCTCTGACTAAAGAAAAGTGATTTGGCAATTAGACCTATGGAAGTTTGCAAGTTTATAGAAAGACATTTACTGGGTTTTTCGTGAATTTTCGGCAATTTTCGTGAATTTTTTCTGACAAAAAAAAACATGCGCAAAGTACAGAAAGGTAATCGAGAAGATGTAGCATAGGAAATTTTGTATTTTTTATTTTTGTAGAAATAACAACTGTTTGAAAGACAAATCTGGTTTTACCAAAATGTTGAGGTTTTAAAAATTAATAAAAAACGATCCCGGTATTTAATCAAAAAGTTCTATGCTACATCTTAGATAATATTATAAAGAATATGTGGTATAAATTTCATCAAAATCGGTTGAGTAGATCTCGAGATATTTTGTCCATCGGTTAGAAAAGAGGGTTCTAATAGACAACTTATAACTTCGCTATTTTTTCAATTTTTGTTATTCGTTGTTTTTTACATTTGTTCAAAAAACTATAATGTATTTGTAAAAAATACATATTATTTTATATATTTAATAGTCGCGCCACAATTTTCATTCATTTTCAAGCCTATTTTTCCGAGTGTCAAGCTGGTTTTTGAACCTTGTACGATTTTCAAATAGCAATCGATCTGTTTGGGGATTTTTTTTCTTTTTTTTCGAGCGGAAATTTCCCTTTTCACACATCTTTCACGAAACACAAAGCAGTGAGAAACATAATGATTTTTCTTACGTCTAAAAATGCTTTTAATCCACTCGGTACGATAATGGACGTTTTACGCACACGAAGCGTCCGTAAAATCCCCATTTTCACACCTCGCACAATAAAATTTCGTATAATACTCGACGAAAAAACTTTTTTGTCCTCGTGTCATAATGTACTATTTTGTACCTGTAAAGGCCAGACCGGAAGTTCCCTCGTTCGCCATTGCATATATCTATCGGTACACACGTACCGATCGTTACAAGCATCCGTACATGATCCACGTTCACCGACTTGTGTACATCGTTGGTTGAAACAATGGGAACGACGATTCCTTTCAGATCACGATTCCTCGGGATGCTCGGTTGACATGGCGGAGGGTTCGGCCGAGGAGGAACAGAGCAGTACCGCTGCACCCGCATCGCCGCCAGCCGATCTACGTACACTGAGCACCCAATTGTCGTCGGCGCCCTATCATCACCGGCACTTACAGCCACCGACGCGTCTTCATCCACGACACCAGACTAACATGTTGGCTACTGCCGCACCGCCCAGACACAGCCACAACAGCATGCTGTCACATCAGGTTAAAACGGAAGCCGATATGGACGCACCTTGCGACTTGCCGTTGAACTTGAAGAGCGAGGTCAGTCCCGTTTTAATTGTTTCATCTTTCATTTGTCCATTTTCATTTGGATGTTTCGATCGTACGCTACTTCGTGGTATCATTGTTACAGGTAATTGATACGAGTGCTGGTATAAGGCGGATATAAAACTCAAGGAAAATCATGAGAGTTCAAATTTTTTAACTCTCATGAGAATGGAAATTTTTTTAGGAATTTCTAAAATTTGTATGAATTTTGGACGATATTTCAGAATGGAATTCGGGAACATCGGAAATTCGTATACAATTTACGAAATAGTGCAATATATAAAATATCTTGAGGGAGAAGAAATTCATTATTTCCAGGAGTCAACCATTATTTTTCAGGAGTAATCCATTAGTCCTGGTAGAAATAATATTCATTTTTCATGGAGTCTCCGACTTAACTTGAGCACTCGACAGAATAGGGCTCATATAAGAATCAAGAAATTTCAACGTGGTCATTATTCAATGTAGGCTCAAGATAAATAGTGACGATTTTTAGAAGGCACCGTTCTTTGCAGGGCCTAAAAAGTAGCTTCAAACTTTTATTCATTACCACATAAAGAACAGTATATTTTGTGGCAAATAAATGTTCTTTTATTGTGACGATATATATATATATGTTTTCATGACTCCATTATATATATATCTATAATTTAATAAAATTTATATTAATAAATTCTATGTACATATTAATCTTGTTTATATTTTGTTTCATATTTCTGGATATTATTATTATATCTCCTTCATTTATATACAGTATTGGATCCTTTAATATCTTATTATTGCTACATTATTATTGTATATAATGTCTACATACATATACATAATATATATACGAAAAAGTGTTTGGATGCATAATACTTTTGTTAAAAAAAAAATTAATGACAGAATTACGAAACTATAGGTTACTCATATGCTAAAAGATGTGAACTTGATCGTACATTTTTATGACGATATGGAAAACAATGTCTCTTATAACGTATCGCTTTTTATTTATTTTGAACCTAGTAAAAGGGCAGCCATGGTGAAATTCTCTGATATTTATAATGCCAGTATTAGGCACTCATCATATAAAGAGAGAATTTCGTGAAAGATTCGATCGCTCACATAAATAAATAAATAAATAAATATATTTATATTCATTCATTTATTTATATATATGGAGGGTCGGATTTTTTTACGAAATTCTCCCTTCACATGATGAGTGCGTTTGGTATTTTTTTGTATCGTTGAGAACTCTAATTGATCGAGTAGACGGGATCGGCAGGAATTCAATCTAAATTGACCAACGAGCTTGGTGCTCGTTCTCTTTGCTGGTTCTTCGTGTTTCGAGCTGAATTCGGATTGCGGTACAAAGAAGATAAAGGACGCTAGAATCAGGTCCACCGAGGATTCAGCCGCATGTTCAATATTTCTTTCTCTCAGACCCTCTCTCTCTCTCTCTCTCTCTCTCTCTCATACCTTCTCTATTCTTTATAAGTTCTAGTTTAAACGTTTTTCTCTGCCACTTCGCAATTGCCCATTTCGATTCACTATTCTACATTCGCCTTAAGGACGTTTCCTATAGGTATGAAGCTCCACCAATTGATCGATCGAGCTGCGCACAAAAATCCCTATACGATCCGTTTTCTCGTCTCTTTATCGCCTCCTCCACATTTCCGTTCTTCGACTCATGTTCGGAGATGTGACCATCCATCGCTGGACAATGGTTGTCTTGTCGAACGAGTCGTAAATATTGCCACAACAATTTTCGAAGTCTGTTCTTAGGGACTAAAATCAGGCACTGTGGCGAGAGACACGGTGAGGCAGAGCGTGTGGCTCGTCACCGTTGCAATTGGCGGAACACGCCGGCTCTTGCAAACTTGCGAATGCGGTAAACTGGGGTGAATTGTTGGTGGTGTTTGTTTCCTCCACGGCTTAAGCGTTCGCCTTTCGTTGGCAACGACCAACGGAGGCTTTTACCTGGGCTTTGCTTCCTGATCGGACTAGGGGCAGGAGGCGAGAGACAGAAATTCTTCGTATATACGTGTCTCTATGTGCGGAAAAGTCATTTTTAAGGCGTCTTCAGAAGCTTGGGCCCAAAGAACAGATCGATTTGCAAATTTTTTTTTTTTGTAAGATTATTGGATTGACGTGGTTGGGATTTTTAACACAATTATTACATATGGATTTGCCCAGTTGGAGTTTTTTGTATTGAAAAATATTGATAAACAAAGTAGTTATTATTATTTAAACAAAGAGCCGTCGTTTTTTTTGTAGAAATCACAGCTGTTTGAAAAAAAACTCTGATTTTTACCATAATTTCAGTTCCCCAAATTAATAAAAAATGAACGTTGCATTTAATCAAAAAAATCCTATACTACATCCTGGATAATATTATAAAGAATATGTGGTATACATTTAATCAAAATCGGTAGAGTAGATCTGAAGATATTTTGTCCGCCGCCGCGCTCACTTCAAAGAACTATAACTATAACTCTCTGCTGAGCTCACTTCAAATTGTTATAACTCTGGTAATAATTGGAATTTTGACATGTTTAAACGCTTGAAATATTTTTTGAAGTATAAATAAGAAATCTATCCGAGCAAAAAATCTCAAGATATTGTAACCCCTTAATCCTTGTCATTAACAAATGTCAAGCAATATCAAAAGTTCATCCGGCCGTACGATAGAAAATTCAATACATTATGCTCTGTCCGGATTTCAAGCGAATCGGACGAATAGATTTTGACGTATGACTTACACCGATTCATAAAACGTAGTTACGCAAAAAATGCGCAACAAAAAGGCTAAGTTGCAGTGGGCGATTTGACCCTTCACAAGAATCGTCTCAACTCAGTCAATTTTTTGAATGTTTACACAATCATTATTGCAAATTGATATTGAGACACTATGCTATAGAACAACATAAGAAAAAATCCTATTTTCGAAATTTTAAGCTTATGCAGATCCCTTGAGATATTTTACCTCGAAGATCGTCCTGTCCCCAAGATCAATGATTCATGCTAAAAAATTCATAGCACATAAGTATGGAGTTGCCAGTTATATTGGGTTATTCGGAACTCTTTGGACGATCCACTATAACGAGCTTAAAATATCCTTTCCCATATACATATATATACACACACACGCCGGCGAATCTACACGTATCATTGAGGATCGATCGCGTGAATGAAGAGTGGAAGTGGAAGAGCAAGATGAACAAATGGACATAGAACGACATAAATTATTGCTAAACTTGGGAAGAAAAATTGCCGAGAAATCTCTTCATTTATGGTACGTGGATGCTTGTTAATATATATATATATACATTAGTAAGAAGCTTCTGGTTCTCTTGGAAAAGCAGTCTCATCCGTTTCCACGTTGATCCGTGTCCATCTATTACGCTATTATCCTCTCTGCAAACACGATATCCATCCTCGCCAGACAAAATAGGTGGAGAAAGAGCAAGGAAGGAGGTAGAGCCGAGAGAGAGAGAGAGAGAGAGAGAGAGAGAGGGAGAGAGGCCCACATGGAAATAAAATATATGTAAAAATATATTTTTCGATATATTAAAAATAGATGTAAAATATATTTCTGATATATAATATATATCTTAGATATACATTAGATACATGCAATATGTACGGGAAATGCTTTAAAAATACATTCGTGATATCCAACTTTTCGTCAAAAAATATATCTTCAGATTATACATAGAATATATGTTGGATATGCGATTGCATATATTCAAACTATATTTGAAATATACTTTAAATATATTCAAACTGCATCTAAAATGTACATGAAATATATTCATACTATATTTCTAATATTATTGAAATATATTTAAAGTGTATTCCAGATATACTTAAAATATACTATGAATGTCTTTAAACTACATCTAAAATGTGTACGAAATATATTCATACTACGTTTAAAATATTATTGAAATATATTCAAAGGATATTTCAAATATACTCGTAATATATCTGAAGTGTACACGGAATACATTTAAAATAAGTACATTTTGGGCATATTTTAAGATATTTATAAAATCTATATAAAATAAATTTTATAAATATTTGCAGGAATCAAACAGATATTACAAAAAAATTTATAACGAATAATTTTGAGGGGCAATCCTATTTATTTATGTTGATTACATGAAAGTTAAGAAACGGTCCAATTATTATGTACGCTTTGTTGACGGTGAAACCTTCGAAATCGAATTATTTTACGTTGTCACGATGACGTATCTCCTGCTATGCTCCCGGTATATATTAGGAAAAAAAACATGGCCGTCGACTAATCATGGGCAGGAGATGACAGCACCTGAGTATATTTACAAAAAGTAGGATGCATGTAATCTTAAAGTACAAATGTAATTTTAAACTACAAATTAAACGTGAATACAAATACTGAAATCAAACCAAATCGAACGACGTTTTTCAATGAATAGTTGGTTTGTTGAGTCGTTCGACGAATCCTTTTTATAAATTGTCCGAGAAAATCAAAACGATATTACTTCGTTTTTCATTAAATTCGACAACTATGGTTCGTTCGTTGGTCCAATTGCTCTTTCGGTTATTTATTCCTTCGGAACTGTGTTTGATGTCAAGTCTCTCAACAGATGACGAAACATACAAAATCGAGATATGAAAATAGCTGCATATGCTGAGATATGAAAGTATCTACCTTCATGGTTAGATTTTGGACGTTCTGACTATGGAATAACAGCTATGAATGTATCCTTATAACGACTATTTGATGTTCTAAAATCCAAATTTTCCAAACTGAACATTCGAGTGCCAAAATGTGTGCCAAATTTCATCATTTAATTCTAATATGCTCTAATATTATAATTATAATTATAAAAATATTAGATATTATAATCGGATTTCACATTCAAAATATATAAAACGTACATTAGTAATACATTTTCGATAAATTTTATATATATCATAAATGTATTTTTCTATATACGTCAGCATATTGTCTCGGGTATATTTCCGAATATATAAGACGCACATCAGTGATGCATTTTCGATAAGTTTTATATATATCGGATATGTATTTTGTTATATACGTCAGCATCTTTTCTCCAGTATATTCCCCAATATATAAAACATACATTCAGTTTGTATGTCTGATATATTTAATATATATCTCAAATGTATTTATATTTATGTATCGCATAGGTTTTGACTTATATCCAAAAATATAATTGACATATCCAATTTTTCAAACAAAATATATTTTATATATGTTTTATATATTTTATTTCCATGTGGGGGGCGAGAGAGAGAGAGAGAGAGAGAGGGCGAGAGGGCGAGAGGCCGAGAGGGAGAGAGGGAGAGAGAGAGAGAGAGAGAGAGAGAGAGAGAGAGAGAGAGAGAGAGAGCGCGAGGCGTTCCGAGTTAATGCCTGTAGTTCCTATCGCTAACGTACTTACTCCGTGTCCGATATCGCTGGGAGAAGCGCATTTATTAATACACGCGTGGAGGGAGCAGACAAAAAAGATTTCAGAGCTGAACGTTTTAGCTGCGCGAACGAAAAAAAAATGGTCGGGTAGATCGAATCTGGCGAACGATTATTGTTGGAGACGTTTGATCTACGTACCTCCAATGAGAATAATCGGCGATGTAGAAAAAATGTTGCGGCCTACATTTTCAAGGCGCTTTTCGATGCAATTATTAGGTGCATGCCTTCTCGTGTATATATTTGACGTCTGAAAATGGTGATCGTAGCTTGGGGCTTGATAGAGGCGGGTGTTTGTCTCGTTTTGTGACGAGGATCATGCATCGCAGGGAAAGAGGTGAATTCGGCTGTGAACAAGGCTATAGAGAGAGAGAGAGAGAGAGAGAGAGAGAGAGAGAGAGAGAGGGACGAAGCCTTAAGGCACATTCTTACTTGATGGTTCCGAGACCCACCAGCATCACCCGTAAGTGCATCTGTCAAGAAAGTGATTGAAGGCAAACGATCGAGGCGTGGGCAAATCCAACCTCCTTCAGCAACGTCACACCACCCTATAATACATATACCATAGTGGCTCCGAGTCGTTCAACATACGTATATTGAAAGGACGACAGGGAGCGAGAGTAAGACAAAGAGAGAGAAAAATGAAGAGAGAGAGAGAGAGAGAGAGAGAGAGAGAGAGAGAGAGAGAGAGAGAGAGAGAGAGAAGAGCGATTGGGAGGGAGGGAGAGGCAGAGAGAGAGAGAGAGAGCGAGAGAAAGAACAAGAGGGTGTCTCGCGTTCCCCTCTGGCAGAGATCTCATTACCTCTGAGGCTCATTTCAGCGTCTCAATTGCATCTCGATCCAATTTCACCAATTACGATTATTATAATCGTTGCGACCTATGAGAGCTTGCAAGCGCACGGGGAAAGAATGAAACAAGAGCGAGAGAGAGAGAGAGAGAGAGAGAGAGAGAGAGAGAGAGAGAGAGAGAGAGAGAGAGAGAGAGAGAGAGAGAGAGAGAGAGAGAGAGAGAGCGCGAGAATGAAAACGCGAACGTGCATGATAAGCCACGAGGTCTACATTGGTTGGACGAAGAGCGAACATCGCGTGAGAGGTTATTTGATGGGTGTGCGCGCGCGAGAAGAGAAACCCCCAAGGGGCCCTCAAACCGTGTTCGAACGCAGGGAATCCGGTTACCTTATCGCGTGCGGATATAAAAATATTGTTTACATTCGTCGTAATGACGTTTGGTGTGAGCATGTAATAACCATGAAGCAGGTGCGTCAGTTATATATATATATATATATATATATATATATAATCATATATGTGTGTGTGTATAAGAAAAGGTGATTTTGAAGTCATTCAACTTTGAGCGTCCTCGCAATAGCCCATTGTCTCTATACTCAAGGTTGTTTAAGCCCCAGTATCTCAAAAATAACCTTTGCATATATATATATATATATATATATTTACACGTACATTCACCCGAAAGAGATCTCAAGGACTGACGGGATCCGAAAATCGGCGACAGGTTTGAAAAAAATTAACACTTTTTCTCAGCGGTCCTGCGTACATTCTGTGACAAGAGCATGTACGGCAAATTCCAAAAACTATTTCAGAAAAGGTGTTGAAAAACAATACACACACATTAAATGATAAAACCTTTATGCTTTATTATTAACTAGATTTCGCCCCTAGAAACTTCGTTGCCAGTTGCACCCCTTATTGGGGGTTGTTTTAAAAAAACCCTTGATCATGCGTTTAATTATTTGTGTTTTGAAGAATATTTATACCGAGTTTTAAGTTAATACACGCACGGAATACAATTTTCCATACGAACGTTTTTATCCCATTCTATCCTTTTAGGGGTTGATTTTCGAAAAATCCTTTCTTAGTGCACCTTTACGCCCTTTAAGGAATATATCTTCCGAAATTCATTAAGATGATAGCAGGGGATTCGATTTTCCCATACAAATGTCAACACCCCAATGTACTTCTAATTAGAGGTTGTTTTAAAAAATCCTAACGTACAATTTTCCTTACAGACTTTTACATCCCATTTCACCCACTTACGAGTTGATTTTCGAAAAATCCTTCCTTGGTGCACCTTTACACCTTCTAAGGAACATATCTTCTAAGTTTCAAGTCTAATTTTTCATTTAAACTTCTACATCTCATTTCACCCCCTTAAGAGTTGATTTTCGAAAAATCTTTCTTAGGCTAGCTTCTAAGAAACATACCGTGCAGATTTCATATTTCTATCTTCTGCAGCTTCGGCTGTACGTTGTTTAAATGTCAGTCAGTTAGGCAGTCAGTCAGTCACGGAACTCACTTATATGTATAGATAAGTGGTCCAGTCGCTTCAACTATTAATAATCGTCTGGCATTTCCGAGGCATACATTCCACTAATTTCATGCCATAATCTGGTGACAAAGATCTCCATATGAGTCGAATTTGTCGGAATAATTGCTTGAAGTTCCAGATCTTTGGTGTCTATTGGTGTGGGTAAACCGGGTATGATTGATGGGAGAAGGTGCCCAAAAAGAAGCTTCGTTCGAAAAAATGATGTTGTCCCAATCGCGGTTCAAATTTTCTTTGGCCCAAGTGAGTCTTTTTTCGACGTGTTTTTTGGACAATATCCGTTCGTCTTGTGATCACGGTAGGATGACAACTGACGCTTTTTATACAAAGCATCTTGGTGGAAGTGCCCTGCTACCTGCTCGCGTTCGAATCCACTCTCTAATGGTTTACAGAAAAAAATGTAGTCATACACGATTTTGTCGAGCAGACTGTAAGTTTCGGGTCTAAAAAACAGGTTAACTTTCGAAATTTTTCACTGATGATAGTATGGGGATGACGAGGTCGGGATTTTACACGAATTTGATACATGGTCCTGCCAGGCTCGAGGTTTTTTTTTGTTGGAAACATTGATAAACAATGAAGTTATTAAGTAAACAATTAAATGTTGTTGTGCATCATCAACGAAGACCTCTGGTTGTCCATTTCACAATTGATATTAATATCGGGAAATGGACAACAAGGAGGGTTTATTTGGATCTGTTTGGATTGTCCATTTTCCTTGTGGCTGTCCATTTTCCAATTGATATTAATATTGGCAAAAGGACGACCAAAAGTCTTTATAGCTGTACCGACTGAACCCTTTGGGTGGTCCATTTTTCATTTCATATTAATATTGGGAAATGGACAATCGAAATCTCAGTGGAGCTTTCGTTGAAGATCCGCATCAACGTATAATTCTTGTAATCACTCTACATCCGCCCTAAAGTGTTTTCTCTGACATAGAAGATCTTGAAAGAAATTGGCAATGGCGTGTCAACGAGTGGTGTATCTGGGCAAAAATACGGAAAAGCGTCGATAGGAATAATAAGAGGAGGCAACTGTCGTTCTTTTGAGAGGCGGAAAAGGCGATATTCCGAGAGCAGAAAAAAACAGCGATTGATCGTTCCAGAACATGTGTATATGTCTGTGTGTAGAAATATACATACATGACTATAAATTGTAACATTGACTTATCCTGTACGACGCGCGTTACCGCATCGTCGTTCCAACTTGTCGTGGTCACTCCATATAGGCCCACAGTGCACACGAGCATACATGTTTCTTTGGTATAGGCGATCACTATATGACTGATGGAATATTTATCAATGGATTAATTTTGGCGATTGGAAGCACGCGGACAATCGTGGTGATCTCTTTGTACCGATTAAACCTAAAAGTACTTTTCAATCTGGCTTTCTCATCCTGCTGCATTTTTCTCTCTCTCTCTCTCTCTCTCTCTCTCTCTCTCTCTCTCTCTCTCTCTCTCTCTCTCTCTCTTTCTCTCTCTCTTTCTCTCTCCCTCTCTCTCTCTCTCTGAGCATTTTTGCGCTGGACGCTCGATCTACAGCCGTAGTGAAGAACCGTTTTCCATATATGTATGCGGCGATGTTTCATACATCAAAAGCCCCTTGCGTTTTTTTCCCATTAGTTTGGAATTTGATTAAATTGAAAATCTGTCAATTTAGGAAAAAGCATCTGACAGCTTATATTGACGTCGGGGACATTACAGGTATGTGGGGAAATACATGTGTGTGCATCGAGGCAAACGTGAAAAAGGAATGGGAAAACGAACGAGAGAGTTACGGCAGAGTCAACGGTGCTGCGGACCAGCGATGGTTTATACTGATAACCCCCTTGTCTGCTCATGGTGACGTCGCCGCGGTTGGACCTCCTCCTTCTCCACCCCTCAGCGACGACGCTCACTCTCCTTTTTCCAGAATTAATCACCGCTCCGCCGGTTGCGCTGTGTGAAGTAAAATGTACGCTCGCGTATGTGCTCTTTAAGCTCGTCAGACCCTCATTTTAGCTTTTTCATGCTATTACAATCCTTCCGTATACTGCACAGACCAGCAAGAAAAGGGGAGGAAAAAAGAAGATTCTCTTGACAACCGAACAACAGTGGAAGGCAGCTTGAGGCTTCTCTTGTGAATGAATTCGTTAATGGTAGACTCGCTTGGCATGTTCAATTTCATGCATGGACGTACCGATGAATGTATACATTCGATTTGTGAGACAAAAAGAAAAACACAATGAAAGACCCGGAAAATAGAGAAACCAAGGGCCGACTTCGCCGCTCATCAAATCGGTCATTCAATTTTAGCTCTGCTTCCCAACGAGTTTCCAAGAAGTGTTAAACGACACCGATTTAATTGTATGTCCTCGTATCTTGCCTCATCGCTCATTGCGTTTAGCTGGAACTCTGGATGCTGTATTTAGTAACCAAGAATGACCCGCCGTGGAAAACATTTGCGTCCATTTTAACGAGGCTAGATCAGTGCATTCCACGGCTAGAAACCTTTGAAGACGTTGAAAGGCCAATCAAATAAGGCGGTTACGGCCGAAGCTGCCGTTTATTAGACCTACCTTAGAACCCCAAAGTGACGATGGCAAGCCATAATCGAACGAAGCCTAAACCTAAGTGTAACTTGTTTGGACATAGCAGTCTTCTATCCCAGTTGAACTAGTTCGGCTTATGCTTTATGGGCAATTGGAAAGCCATTAGAACGCAACCACGATAAGCGACCAACTTTGGTCGCTTACGCCCAGCGTTTTCACAGTCGTTTAACACGGGACTGGTCTCCAAGGGACATGTGTGAGTCTTCTCAAAACTAATGGTGAATTTAATTTCGGACTCTATTCGGCTAAAGATCAAGGAGGAACTTGAGATGAAGCCTGTGGGTGTCTCGCCGTCTGCCTACCTGTCATCCGAATGCAAGTGGTTGGCTATGAGCAGGAGAGGTCGCTACATTCGTCTCGGCTTGGGCTCTTTCCCCGCGCGATGTGCAGCGTTTGTCGCAGAGACCGATGTCACCGCGACGTGCGGGTCTCTCTTTCAAAGTAGTACTACCGCTGTTGCCGTTACCGTCTGCATCGTCCCTGCAGCGCTATTACCTACGAAACTCTAGGAAACTCTGGCGAGAACTCCACCGCGCGGAGAATAGTGTGTCCAAGAGGAAGCGTGGAAACGGCGACGACCAAAGGCAGCCTGGATGCTTTCTCCCGCTCTCTCTCTCTCTCTCTCTCTCTCTCTCTCTCTCGCCCTTTCTCTCTCTCTCTCTCTCTCTCTCTCTCTCTCTCTCTCTCTCTCTCTCTCTCTCTCTCTCTCTCTCTCTCTCTCTCTCTCTCTCTCTCTCCCTCTCTCTCTCTCACATTGCCAGAACTCCCTGGCGGTGCCAAATAACAATGTTGAATCTCATAAACAAGGAGACAAGACAAATACCCGCTGGTCAGTGTTGCCCCGGGGCCGCGGAGTGGACAGAGTCCGTTCCACCACCGCCCCAGCCACCCTTCATCCTGCTCCTTTCGCTCTCCAACGGTCACCCGGTGCGCGACTCCGCTGGTAATTTCACGGTGTCTTGCATCCCTGAGCGAACCCCTGGCTGAGTCGTAGCCCCTCCGCGTCGCGTACACCTCTGCGTCCCCCCGCTCTCTCTTACGCTGTTGAAGCTGTTTCGTGTCCTTCTCGACCTACTCCTACTACCCCGGGCTCAACAATGTCACGTACAGTCACGTCCATCCACTCGCCAGCCGCGACGATTCTCACTTTATTATGAGCCCTACACCGCACATCCGATGATACCTTTGGACTCACGAACAATACACTTCCAACATTCACTTAAATTTTACCGCCGTTTAGCTTTCCACCAAGAACCAAAGTTTTCGTCCAGGATGGACCGGAGAACGAATCGGGGAAGAATGGACTGAAGATTGTGTCAGTTTGGGATGTACAGCTGATCAACGCTGGTCATGGGGCTTGTAGCTTAAGGGGGGATATACATGTAGATGACGAAAAAAACAGATAATTTTGATAATTTTTTTTGGCAAGGAACAAAACGTTCTATATCTATGAAACTTTAGGTACAATTTATTACATAATTAGACTGCTTAAATAAATTTCTTTATCGAAAAATATGGCAAAATAGCGATGTTATGACCTGCTCTTCTAGGAAGGTTTTGGCGGCATTTGGAGGAAATCGAATGACTTCTATATTGATCTGAAAAATATGAGCCGAGAATTTTTAGTATTTTAACATCCATATGCTGAACTTATACCTGACAAATATGCAAAACGTTGAAAATTTAAAAAAATGTGATACTACAGGAAAAAATTGAAACTTTATACAAAATGTTCGTTCTTTTTTGCAATAAAAAACTACTTTTTAAAAGGGATTTTCATAAATAAGTAGGTACAAGTTCAAGGTAATATTGTTATTGACTTGTGTGGACAATTTTAGGACGATCGGTCAACTCGTTTTAAAGATATGTTTCCCGCAAACATAAAAAACGCTGCGAAAATATTCCTGGAATATCACGAAATAACGACGCCATATTGAAATATTAAAAAGAAAGTTTTACCGTTTATTTATGTAATAAATTGTATCTAAAGTTTTATAAATGTAAAACGTTTTGTGCCATTCCAAAACCAAAATATGAAAAATGGCTTCTTTTTCGTCGTCTACATGTATTTCCCCCCTTAACGGCATTTATGTATGTACCATATACCTTTTTCACCATTGGCTCTTCTACGTGGAGCTACATTGGCCTATCGTCAGACGAAAAAGAGATGTTTCAAGAACGGTGGATCAGTTCGAAGCATCTTATCGAAACACAAATCAATGTTGATCCAACTAACGAAGTCCTAGATGCGTGTGTCGCTGAACGGAGGCGCTGTGGGCACGATAGAGAGGAAGAAGAAGGAAAAGGCGACGAGTTTGCAAATATTTATTTGAACAGAACGGATGATATCACACATTCGGAAAGCGCGATGTAGATGAGATTGTGTTGCCCAATCGTGCAACGACTTAATTGATCGAGGACTTTAAACGAATTAAGGATGATCAATGTTCCGCGAGGCTGTCGTCATACAGCACGGAGTTGTGGAAGAAGCGCTTGTGAACTAACTCAATTCGAAAATAGATAGGAGAGGCGAAGGGCAGAAAGGGTTGCGCGGCCATTAGCCACTTTCCCGTAAGACAGCTCTGCGTCTCCCAAACGTAAATTTGTGCCCGATGACCAAAGGGTCTGGTGCGATAGACACACTCCGACAAATTACATCGGCAACTCGGGACTAGGCGAACTAGCGGGCCGCTTGAAAGTTTTTCCTTCGTCGACCGCGATGACGACGACGACGACGACGACGAAGGTGAAGATGAAGGTCCGAAAGCGCCGCCGCGAATCATAAATCAAATTATCCGAAGAGATTAGATTTCTGTTTGCCTATACGTGCGAGCTGTAGAGTTTAAAGCACAGAGACTACCGCCTCACCCACGCCTCGCTCAGTCAAGGGTTGTGTATAGTATAAGGGTGTCCAGCGAATCGAGGGTGGTTCGAAGGACTGAAGCTTTCGGTTCTCCTCCTCATCAGTCCTTCCAGAGTCCTTCTCCGGCCACCCCCCTCAGCCTTTCACCCTCCCACGCCCGACTTGCTCCCTCGGTTCGAGCCAAGGCCCTCTCCTTCGCGGTGGTGCACTGCAAGGTCCAACATTAGTTAACGATTAATCAAGGCGCTTGTAGCTCAACATATATCATTAAACTAGTTAGCGAAGTACGGTCGGCCAAGTGTGCTGACCACTGGCTAGCCTCTCGCCCCCGTCTCATCCACCACCGCTCGCTCAGCCTCACCCACTTTGCCACCCTTGCTCAACCAACACGGCTCAGCCGCACACTGCTCAGTAACAATCCCCAAACCCCCCGCTCTAGAAACGACCAACGTTCGCGCGTCCTTTGGCCACGCTGCCCGCACGGTAACCATCCCACTTTGGCGACGTGCTCACGTACCGAGCGAAACTCTTAGAGACTCCGTGCAATTTTAGCTTCACCGACTAGAGCTTTTCCAACTGTCCGTCGCTCCTTCACCGTTCGCCAACTTTGGGAGCTTCTCCTTGAGGTCTCTTCCGTTGTAAACCTCTTCGTACGAACTCCTTCTCTCCCTCTCACTTATTCGGACTACCGTTTAAGATCCCGTTAAAGCGACAGCGTAAACTCGGCCACCTTGACCAAAAATTTCGCAAATTGGCGGCTCCCAAAGAGCACCTCGCGCAAAGGCTAATACGATGGAAGACCCGTTGGAAGTCGTGCCGGTCAATTTACAAATGAGATTCGGGCCAATGGCATTGGTTCAAATACATGACAGTCAATGACAACTTGGCTAATTCTACGCACACGTGTGTAACACACAGTCAAAGTACATGTATGTTATGTGAGGAATATCCAATTCAAGGAAACTATAGTGTGGCTGAAAGTTCCGAGAATATTGCTTGTCTTCGTCGGTTACCAGCATGTTAAATTAATTTTGGCTACTACGTGTGTAGAAACAAAGTAAAGGGCTACTGATGCCCGCGCACTCCATGGGGATTGGACAGCTGACCAGGGAATAGATCGACCCGTATTTTCTACAGCTCTTCTCGGCTTCTGTTTCACTCCATTCGCTTCAACAGCCATCATCGGCCATTACTCCTCACAATCTTCTTCAATTCCAACACGATCACCTGTTCTCTTTGTATTCTTACGATCGGCTTCATCATCCAGGCTTGGCGTATTTGACGACCATGTATTCCCTCGGTGCAAAGGCTTGCGGAAGTTCAGTAATCATTCATAGAGCTAGGTATAATTGATTTGAAATAAATTTCATGGAAATTTTGGCAGGTTCCATTCGCGCACTAAGTCCTGATACATATTCCTGCTAGTTTGGGGTTGTATACCACCCACTACCGATAAGTTCACCCTCGTAGCTTGCTCTCTCTCTCTCTCTCTCTCTCTCTCTCTCTTTCTTTCTCCCTCACTCTCTCTCGTATGACCTCCCAGGATTTCCTTCAGTTTTAACCATTGGTAGAGACGCCGCGCTGCTCACGGTATAGCCTCTCGCGCGCCCGCGGGCGCCCCTTATAAATCCTGCAGGCACTAATGTACGACTGTTTGCGGGTATAACTTGGCCCCGACACGAAGGCTAGGGGATGGTGTTTCCAGTACATGCTAAGCCAGGCTAAAGGCTCGCCAAACCGAGCCATTCCTCACCGTCCTAGGAACTCGCAGCACCTCGGCCAAGCCTAGAACTCGCTCCCTCTTCGCCTCGACCCTACCGCTTGTCTTTGCTTCTTATCCCTAAACAAACGTGGTCAGCGCGAGGACGGTCTGGATTTATTGATGGATTTATGACTTCTTACATCCATGGGATTCTTTGTTCTTTTGGGTTGACGTATCCGCAAGCGGCTTGATTCTTGTTCTCACTACTCGCAACGTTCAATGAAAACCACCGATTCGATATCCCATTTTTTCTCTCCCAAAACTCTTCGTTTCTTTCGCCATCGACGGGAAACACGAGTATAACTTTCGGTAGAATTTGCTTGAACACCACTGTTCGGGCGGGGAGATAGTATTAAATCCTAGCCTCTCTCTTGCCAGTGGATCGGACAGACTTGCACTCGTGCCCGGGAGCGAGCCATACAGGCCAGCACTAGCAGTGTCCGGCGGTGTCGTCGGCAAACGTTTGCTCCCCAAACAAACTCTCCACTACTCGTATCTCTGCAACTTCTCCTATTCTCTCATGCGAATACGGCGAGGCTCTGTTTTACTATATAAATTAGACGCTCATCCTAAGTACAGAATGGAAGAGAACTGTCCGACTACTGCGAATTATGATCGGAAAGAATCCTAGCGCACGGTATCCTGATATCGAGCGATGTCAACGACCCTAACAGCCAGGCAGTTCCTTTCGAAAGTATCCAAGTTAAAGACAAATCTTGGCAAATAAAGCAGGAATGTCAGATTCTGGCGTTACGTCGGTTCATCGCTGCCGGAAGAAAAATGAAGGTCTTACTTCCCGCCCTGTTTGAATCTGGCAAACCTACCACATGTTTCTCCGCCGGACGATTCCTCGGAGTTATTAAAGGCTTCGGCCGGGACTCGAGGGCCGATGAGGACGTCCGAGCGAAATTGGTACTCGGACACTGGTCAACATTTAAACCACGTCGTTCCTCGTTTCAGTAGGATGTGTTTGCCAATGAAGGGGTTTTCTGTTCCCGAAGGACGACGAGAAAGGCGGAAGGCGGGAGTTAGGCGAACGGCGTCGTGAGCCCCCGCAAGTCCGAGCATTGAAGCAACGCGGCATAGCCACTAGCAATGTCCAAGAATAAGATAATCCCCCGGCACACACCGCAACCCGTTCTTCTCCTCGTCCAGCACTCAGTATTAATGTTTGCTCGTGATATCTGTTACCAGACGTTACCAGTACATATAACTGGATCCTCTCGCTCAAGAGAAGAGAAGAAAGAGAGGGGTTGTGGACGATGTAGAGGAAACGAAGAGACTGAGACAGTGCCAGGCAGTTCCGGAGAGGGTATATACCTATTCGAGCTTACGCCATGTTTGGATATTAGCTGACCACTGAGATTAGGAACTTCCTTCGACGTGGAGACTCTGGGTTGTACTCGCTGCCACCCGCTTTCATTCACCCCCCCCACCCCCCACATTCTGCCCATCCTCCCCCGAAAACCCCGTCTCGGTATATTCACTTCATTCTACCGCTCCTCCACCAGCGTTGCTTCATCCAAGTTCATCGGTAATAGAGAATACGGAAGCAAATTGCAAGCGCGCGGTCGACCAATTTGCCGCCCATGGTCAAGGAGCTCGTTTCACTATGGCACTTACTATATGTCTACCGTTCCAAGGAAATTTGTGCAATGGCAAAGTCCACGAATCTCGCAAAACTTTATCCGTGATGAGCGAAAGAAAATTTGTATTTCGTGTATATTGTACAGCGATAAGTTCGTAACCAATTATGCGTTCCAACGTCATCATCCTCATCAATGATGCTTTCACCTATGGTACGCTGTTGCATAACGAGCGCTTTCAGCCTGGCTCTCGACGTTCCCGGTAAATTTATTGTTCATCGTAACACGGTGGCGAGAGCGATGACACACTGGCATTACGCCGCATGACGGACTGCTGGTTTTTGTTGTTGCCGCTTTTGCTCTTGTAGATTTGGTCGACAGCGGGCACTCGCGTGTGCGTTTGAAACTCATGGCCACATCAGAGAGAAAGAGAGAGAGAGAGAAAGACAGACAGACAGATGGACGGACAAAGAGAGAAAGAGAAAGGGAGAGAGAGAGGCGAAATGAAAGAGAGACGGAGAGAACTTCGAGCATGCTTAACTTATCCCGCATATTTACATTGTCCGACGTTGCAATTAAACGTTCGTGCGTGGCATCGACCGTGGCAAATTCCGTTCGTTTAATGGCTTTTGCTACGGCCATCTCGCTCGCTCTCTCTCTCTCTCTCTCTCTCTTTCTCTCTCGTGCTCCATCATGATTCGTTCTCGTATTTCTTCTCGCGGCTCATATATTCCTTCAGTCTATTTCTCCTGGCAGTCCGAGCCAGCCTGTTCATGTACTTATAAATAACAGTGTGGCTTTTGTATCTATCGGGATTATGCGTTTGAATTCATTTACTCGTATCACATCGGATTGTCGACGGAGTTTGAACGGTGACGGCTGAAAGTACACATTGTATGTGTGTGTGTCAATGTACCATCTCGTTCACTCCTCAGTTTGCTGCGATTCGCAGAAGAGCTTGCCCAATATCACCTACGTCCGAAGCAGCTGTTCACATGAAAGCCCGCGAGGAAATAAAACAAGTTACGACTGCCGATGAAGTACATCTGTGGTGTAATGTGCGTGCACGATACCACGAGGGCGAGGGACCTTTCATCGAATCGCTATCGGGCCTCCTCACTGCCGAGGCGCTGTTTGCAGATTATCGTACCACCTCCCTCTCACTCGGCAATGCGATAGTGATGTTGGCTCGTGGCCCTGGCTCTAGTCTACGATCTGCTCAAACGCCGCCCGGAAACGGCCCGTCGGGATTGTCGCGGCTTCGGCATTCCTGATCCCTGCATGCTCGACGTATTCACTAAACACACGTACATCGAGAAGTTGGTGTCAATTTGGATCACACAATGAGTATCGCCCAGAAGAGTTTAAACTTCCTTCATTATCTTCCAAAACGGATTACTCAGCAGTCGGTCGGGGGGTATCTTTATTGATCCAGCAACGTTGGCATTCCTGACTCCTGCTTGATGATCCACTGAGGACAAGTACACCAAGAAGGTGTCGATTCGGATCACGCAATTAATTCATCGTCCGCTAGATTCTAAGACTCTGTACTGTCGATCGTCCAGAAGAGTTCAAACTTCTTTTATCACCATCCTCCAAAACGGATTGCAGATTAATCGGTCAGGGGGTAACTTTATTGATCCAGCAACATTAGAATTCCTGATCCCTGCATGATGATCTACTGAGGACAGGTACACCAAGAAGTTGTCGATTCGGATCACGCAATAAATTCATCGTCCGCTAGATTCTAAGACTCTGTACTGTCGATTGTCTAGAAGAGTTCAACCTTCATCATCATTCTCCAAAACGGATCATCGATTAATCCGCCAGTTGGTGACTTTATTGGGCGTGCAGGCCGCTTCGAATTTCCATCAACTTTTCCACCCTATCGGCAAGTGGGCGAAGGGTCAAACTATGAATAAATTCAATTGATCGTTGCTCGTATCGCGCCAACCGAGCTGCTTTAGCGATGCAGTTTCGAGAATCCTAGGCTCAACGATGCACATTCGTATCCGCAGCCCATAACATCGAAGCACAAGACTCTCTTTCGGCAGTGAACGCGTTGGGAGGCCGCGGACTCGTGCGTTCCAACCCAACGTCGTCAGCACGAGCTGCTTTACATTTTCCAACATGTCGGTGATAAATTTAAGTACATTCCGATTCGGAGCGGCCAGTGAGACGAGAGAACGACTCACGAAACAATGGATAACATCGTCGGGGAAAGGAACAGAGTGCTCTAGGATACCAGGGTGTGCCGTGTTAGTTCCTTCGTGAGAAGAGAGGCATATCTCTGGATTCTCTTCTCTCACTATCTTCAGCCTCGCTCGGATCTATCTTTTATTAGCATCCCGTAGAAGCTATTTCGTACAGATCCCCCCCTACCTCCCCCGTGACTCTATCATCCTAACCCATCATGGTAGAGTTTCTCTCGGAGCGCAGCCCTAAACCTCTCGACCTAACCCAACAACCCCAAGCTCTTTCGTACTTCGCCCTAAAGTAGTAGCTCCAACTCGTACATGTATCGCATACATTCACGTGTAATCCCATATACATTTATGTATGTAATGCGGACGCTGCAATCGAGGCACACCAAAGCATCGAGTGTAGGAGTACCAACAGAAGTGCGTATTTACGAGCGTTCCCGTCCATAAAGCAACCTCGCGCCTGATTTTGATACATTCTCCGAGCTGGGCACTATCTCACGGGCGAATACGACCTACGTAGCCATATATACACTCCGGGTGGATTTATGGAGATGCCGTTGCCCGGCTCGCGGGCAGAACTTGCTGGCTCACTCTTGCTGCCTCCCCGAACCTCCATCGAGACCGACGACGATCGTATTACGGTTAAGTTCTTTCTCGGCTACCATCTTCGTACTTGCTGCTACGTTGATAGCCATTCAATGCTGATAACATCCTGGCATAAGTGGCTCTAGTGATCGTAGGCTTTGGCTCTTCCTTGGGACCAAGAAATGCAGGATCGACATCCTGGCGTTTTCCAATTTCCACGTCATCCAATGGACTGGAGATTCTTTTGTTTTATATTTTTTTTCACATTTTTTACAACACCCACTCCCACCTGTATTCATTTCGAAATGACCGGTCGATCTATCGCGATCCTTGGGGAAATATACGATTCCCGAAAAAGAAATATATACATCGAGAATGGAGGAAAAAAAATTGTTTATGTGTGTGACGAATCGAGGATTGGCCGTGCTTGCTTATGCGTGAATAAATGTATATGGATGAAATATATGGGGCGGGGGAAAAGGGTGACCGATTCACTTGACGATGTGTGCGCGCTCCCGATGATGCTATACCCGTACAGATGTATTCATAAAGCAGCGATGGGCAAAGGGAGCATTCGTCCGAAGCATCGAGGGTGCTGTATACCTTCAGCTATATATATATATCTCTCTCTCTCTCTCCCTCCGTCATCCCCCGGCCACTCTCGTCTCGTGCCATCTACCTATATATCTCGTAATCACAATATTATGCCGAAATTGGGAGGGTCGAGTTTCCCATTTCTATTTTAATGACTTCGGGGATTTCAACGCGGTGAACGGGTGAAAAAAGGAGAATACTGTGGCGATATAGGGAGTGGGACGAAAGGGTGTCAAGTGTCATCATGACAAAACCGTTGCATGATCTTGATTGGGGATCAGGAAGAATGGAGGCGATCTTCCGTGTTTGAGCTCCAGTGGCTTGCACCAGGACTTGGATGGGTGACCGCTTAGGCGCGTAAACGGGCTTAACGGGGAAAATATCGCAAAAGAACATTGACATTGAGGCAGTATTGTTATCTAGAGCGCTGTTTTGGAGGTGAATTTTAGGATGCAATAACTATTAAATTGTTCCTGTTTTCTTTCTGAAAAGTTTTTCTCATATTTATTAATCCTTCAAGAACATGTACATTTTTTTAAATTGATTACCGTGCACTTTTGTACGTTTGTTTCCAAAAGTGCGCGGAAATCGCCCCCAATTGGCGACCAGTGTTGATAACGATGCACGAACGTGAAAAAAAAATCTTATTAATCTGTATGAGTTTTGTTATCTTTAGTACTAGTTTCAGTAAAAAAAAAATCACTATATGGTATGCTAAACTTTGATGATCAATTTTTCCTATTTTTCTGACCATTCTATAAGTTATATAAAAAATACGAGTTATATAAAAAATTATTTCGACTCAATGCTGCAACGTTGGAAAACATACTTTTGGAAAAAACACGTTTAAGGTGTTACACCACTATGGTGCTCGGAAAAATAGGTGTATAAACGATTTGTATAATAGATGCGACAATTAAATATATAATATAATTTTTATTTTTCATAAATATAGTTTTATGAACAAATTGGGAAAAGAACGAATCAAAGTCGTCTAGTAGGACACTCTTTTGAAAATCCTCGCTGATGGTGGAGCTTTTTCCTGTCAGGCATAGTCCGAGAAAAAAAAAATTCTCGTAAAAAAAGTAATAGCAAATGTGTAGCATTGGGAATTTTTATTTTTTAAATCTTTGTAGAAATGACAGGTGTTTGAAAAAAAGTCTGATTTTTAACAACATTTTGAGTTTAAGAAATTGATAAATAATAATTGTGACATCCAATTAGAAAAATCCTATGATACTTCATAGATAACATTATAAAGATTATGCGGTATGAATTTCATCACAATCGGTTGAGAAGGTCTGGAGATATTTTGTTCAACAGTTTAAAAAAAGTAGTTTCAAGAAAAACGCAAAAGAACAAAAAATACCACGTTTGCGTCTTAAAATCAAATATTTTTTTATATTACCTTCCATCTAAATCTATCAAAATAATCTAAATGATAAATTCTATTTTTAAAATTTCGACACAATAATACTGCCTTGAAGTGAAAAAAAATACGTTCTGTCTCTGTGTCTTTTTTAATTCCAGAGGTTTTTTCGATTCTATAAATCAGGCTACTACGACATCCATTCATTCATCTCGCTCTTCCTCTTGACTCTGGTGATCCCGAGGACATTTAATATTTTTGGCATGTTGCGGACGAGGCCATTAAAGAGAGATCCACTTATTGTTAGAAGCAAAATCGAGTACTCCTTCGTGCCAAAAATAAGAGTGAAAAATTTCAACGCAGGAATCTTTCTGAAAATACTGGGGAAGTGTACGCTCAAATCTCACCAGTCCCCGGGAAAATTATTTTCATCGTTTTGTTATCGAGAATACCGCAGTTAGCTCTTGCCACTTCATACGCACACGGTTGCGTCGTTATTGTCGTGCTCAGTCGGTTCACAAATGCTACATTAACATTTTTTTTCTTCATTTAACATTCGAACGCTTAAATTTAACAATTCGCTCGTTGCACAGCTAGTGTAATTTTCCGCGCGAGCGCATCCATTTACAGTCCCAGTGAACACCGATTAATCTTTTTCTTTTCTCCCATTGCTGTGATCAACATACGAGTAGCAATTATTATTTAATATTTCATTCTCATGCGTACATGCTTGGGGGTCCAAAAACTGGTCGATTTTCAATATTTGTTTCTGATAAAGGTATTGACATGAGGTCGGGATTTTATACATAATTAATACGTAGTCTTGCTAAGTTTTAGCTTTTTTATTGACAAATATTAATAAACAATGAAATTATTATTATTTTTAAAAAGGGCCGCCGTCGCTGCATCGCTGATAGGTGTAGGCCGTTCTGTCAACTTGCACGGTTTGGAATGAAAAATAAAAAAATGTAATTTTAGTACAATAATAATACTTTCGTATGACCGGATACTTTTGTAAAATTTTGAAAATTACGATAAAGATCCCGTGCAGAAATATTGTCATGCATACAGTGCAATTCGGACTAGTATGCTGCTTTCTCAATCGGAATCATGTCGGATATCGGATCGGATCCGGGAGCGAAATGTAACGCTCGCAAATCGGATTCCAGCCTGGATCCTAATCCGGAACTATTAAGGCCACTCTAGGATTTTCCAAAAACCGATTGTTTTTTTGTTAGAAATGCACCTTAGTACCTATAAAATTATATTCCAAAAGATTATGGGTGTGAAAAATCTCTAAGTACTCGATTTCAGACTTCTAGCGCAACCCCTCTTGATTCATGTCGTGACTTTCTACTAACTTTAAACGCGTTTATCTCAAAACTACATTTTTCAAGTCGGCTGGACTCACCACCCAAACAAATTTCAACTGATTCACTTTAAATTTTAACTGCATATTAAGAATTACACTTTCTGAGGCGCTGCGTATGATTTTTTTAATTATATTGCATAGTTCCTTCTTTATAAATAATTTTCTGACTATTTTCTCATTTCATTTAATACTTTTTATTTTAGAAATGCGCCATTTTGACAAAAAACAACATATCAAAAAAATCCTACGTACTTCTATAGCTATTCTTATTATAATCGAAAAAACTTTAGTGTCTCATCATAACTCAAAAATTATAGGAGCTGTTGGTCCGGCTGTCGACCTAAAGAAAGGTCTATTTCTTTATCGAATCGGATCCCAAGGATGAATATCAAAATCACAATCAGTTAAATCGAACAAAATTCTTTACATTCAATAAAATTTTTCGACAAAACAAAATATATATCTTGAAAGATTGTTTTCAGGAAAAAAGTGATATAGGTTATTTAATCTAAGTAATTATATTTCAATTAAATGGGTATCGTTCGAACTAAGAAAATATGTATTTGAGTTTCTAAGAAACATGTATTTAATACGTGTTTCGAATTCTTGCCATCACGTCTCCGCCTTGTGCTATGTAATGGGTGCCATCTGGATTCTGATGAGGATACCCCTTCTAGGGAATCCGTATCATATCTCGATCGAGATCTGATCGGAACGTAGGTAGCCTAAAAAAATGTCTGCACGGGATATAAAGAAATCATTGGGACATACGATAGAAAATTTTATAAGCTATGCTCCATCCAAATTTGAATTGAATCGGACGAATATATTTTGAGGTACGACTTTCACCATAAAACGCCGTAGCGCAGTGGGCGATCCGAGCCTTTGCAAAAAAAAATCATCATGACTCGGTTATTTTTTGCAATTTTTACCAAAATCTTTGTTGTAAATTCAAATCAAAACTCTAGGCTATAGAAAAATGCTATAAAATAGATCATATTTTTTTCAATTTCAAGCTCATGCAGACCTCTTAAGATTCCTCAAACTCTCGAAATTAAAAATGATTTTTCCCGTCTTCTTTGCATATTACGAACGTGCTAATTTGTGTCTGCCATTTTCACTCTCTCGCCATCTCCGTCGGACATTCATATTTTGACTGGACCAAAAAAAAAGGCATTGTGGACCAGGGGATAAAAATTATGGTCTCATTTCACATTAGTCCGTGAAAAACAGACTTTTCACACGTTTATGGAGAAATTTGCATAAATAAATGCACGATAAGAGTAAGTATGCGAAACTCTGCCAATTATCGTCCGGTGAACGGTGCGGTCGAGGAGGGCGGCAAGCGAGCTTTTCGCGTCGGGGGATGAACGGCTTTTTGCACAACTTTGGGAGCAAAGCCGTATTTGAGGCTGTGTTCTCCACGTGGCCGCAAACTCAAAATGAACAAGGGCCGCACATTAGCATAATAAATGTTGCAATTATCGTCATAA
This sequence comes from Ophion ventricosus, assembly GCA_963932345.1. Classification (NCBI taxonomy): domain Eukaryota; kingdom Metazoa; phylum Arthropoda; class Insecta; order Hymenoptera; family Ichneumonidae; genus Ophion; species Ophion ventricosus. The sequence continues at coordinate 32,900,537 of OZ010712.1, forward strand.
TTGCTGAAGTTGTTACCAACTTATTTTAATCTTAATGCCGTTTCTGCCGCGTGACCTTGCGCAAAAACCCGAGCGCGAGGTTTCACTCATGGGCTCGTACAATCGAGAATTCTCCCCCAAAAGTCCAGAAACTTCGAGTCCGATCGATTGAGAAGAAAAAAAAAAAAAGTCATCGTCAACCAAAAGCTTTCGTCCAATCATTAAACAAGCACAACATTTTTCAGCAAGCTTTCTACGTGCCACAGAACATTTTACGCAGCTTCTTAAGGGGTTGCAAAGCGGCGCAGTCAGGGGGTCGGTACGCCTCTTTCTTGTCTCGCATGTGGCCGCGACCTTTGCACCGCTTTCCAAGGGCCTCTCGAAGAGTCGCCCGAAAATCAGATAGTCTGCGAAGTTCCGAAAACTTTTTAGCTTGAATTAATCACCGGAAGATGGTGATTGCGGAGTCCCTTCTTATTAAATTGCGAGTCCGGCCATTTATTTCGGCGTACCAGCGGGGAAAAGAGCGAGAGAGGGGGGGGGGAGGTCTCGGGAAAAGGCAGCCACCATTCCACTTTCCCTCCCCCTGAGCCATTTGCGTCGCGGCCACAAAAGCAATTATTGGGAGCCGAGGTATTCGTCCACTGGCATGGGTAATAATTATTATGTCGCTGACCATCGCTAGCCCCATCGCACACATATATATATATATATATATATATATATATATATCGATATATTCTCAAGCTCATATTTTGGACTACAATGTTGCATACGTATGATCTTTGTGTATGGAGCATTTCAAGATAATTCGACGGAGCTATGCGCCTTTAAACTTTCTGGCACGTCCACTATCATTTTGTGAAATTGATTTTTTTTACACTTCCAAATTACGCAATTCAGATTTAGGTAAGTCGACTTACGAAAAAAAAAGATACGCCTAATCATTCTCGCGATAATTGTTGAATTTTTGTTTACTTAAAATGATTGCTTGAAGAAAGAAGACTCAATTCCTTTTCGACTTCTTGAATAATGAAAAAAATGACAGTGGCAGGATCACTATTGGAAACTGATCCGGCTTTGCTAAAGTTTTATACTGAAACATTTCGAAATGAAGAACTCCATTCCTTTTGGACTTCTATAATTTGAATTTTTGAATTTTTAATTGAATTTTTGTTCAATGAGAATTAAAAAAAAATATATATGATCGAAATATGTCGAAAGTCGTGGGCTGGTCGATTTGAATCGAAAGGCACTGTAGGTAATACGTTGTAGAGTGGAGAAAGGGAGCCGGACAGATAACCGCCACCGACCACTCGATTTGTCGACAGTCATTTCGTAGTTTTGATGATCTGCCGCGCTCGCGGTTCTGTCTGCACGTTATCAGGTTTGGTAAAATAACTAACTAAAGTCCACTCACTCCTCGTCACCGCACACATACACACACACACACACATACATACTCACATAACGGTTAGCCACAGATCTTTCCAATTCATTTATACGACCCGCTTTACATGCGTAAATAAACCGGCGATTTATTTACGAGGAAAATCAAATAAATGAAGAAAACTGGGGGAATATAAATTGTAGGAATTTTTTGTGACGGATAGAGAGCCTAGATCGAGAGAAAAAAATTTAAGTAAAATATGGGAAGATATGAGAAGAGATAGGACGAAAGAAAAAAAATCCTAGCGAGTTCTTAGATTGAGGAATAAGAATGAAATCCTTGGATTTCGCTAGATCGAGGAAAATAATACTATAGAAAGTTAAGAAGAAAAAAAGAAACGATAAAAAGAAAATTTCTGTGGAAAATCCATGGAAATTCCTAGACCGAGAGAATACGATAAAAAGATAAGAAGGGATAAAAAATCACAACCGGAAAAAACGCCTAGGATATCCCTAGATCGAGGAATAAGAGACGAATCTTCGGAAATCCCTAGACCGAGAGAAAAATACAATAAAAATATCAGAACAAATAACAAATTATAAAAAGAAAACACTACGGCGTTTTCTTTTTATTCTTATCTCCCTAGATCCCCCAGAACCCTTTAGAATCCCCAAATCGAGGAATAATAAAAAATGTCAAAAACTTCCGAACCTAGTGTTTATCAACCTGAAAATCCAAACAAACAAAATTGCAAGTGCGTAAAAATTCTTTCAAAGAAAAGATCGTTGGAGTGCAAGGATTTTTTTTCAATATCATTGCATTCATTTTTTTTCTGTAGATTTAGAGCACGAAAACAACTGAAACATTTTTTTTAATCTCCATTTGAGAACTGAACGGCAAAGCTACGAAAAAATATATTAAATAATTTAAGAAATGTCAAAACGAAGGAATAAAATAATTTAAAAAAAGGCATTTTCGATGGACTGCTGAGATGCAAATTTCAAAATCGAAAAATCATGTCCCATCATGACAAATAATCTATTCATCGATTTAATTTATCTCTCTCTGTCTCTCTCTCTCTCTCTCTCTCTCTCTCTCTCTCTCTCTCTCTCTCTCTCTCTCTCTCTCTCTCTCTCTCTTTTCTTTATTTCTGGCACTTTTTACCATCTGATATCAAGAATTCCCTATCTCTTCCAATTTTTAAATCAAAACTCCACATTCATTTATTGAAAGCTGAGACCGCAATTTCACTACATTAGCTATTGCTTCCCTCTATTGCTGCGGCTCTGTTGTTCGACTTACCATGGTGTTGGCAATCGCCCTATATTCCGTATTATTACTTTATATCATGCTTATATAGTCATCAATCATTTTTAATGCATTAAAATTTGTATCATTTTGGTTTATATTCTTATTACTTTATTTGCTATTATTTTGTTAATAATCTTTCGTGATATGATCTTTTTGGTACATTATCAAGTACACTGTATCGACGTTATAATTTTGTTATGATATTGTTAGAATTCTTTTACATAATTATTATTATTTTGTATTATTCTTGGTTTGTATCCTTATAGCAATATTTCGGAACTTATCTTTGTGTTTTAACAAATGCTGTAACATCGGCGTTATAGTTTTATAGTTATATAGCTTTGTTAATTCGTTCAAATGGTTTAGTATATCGTTTAGCAAACTCATCAATTTATAATTATGTTTATAGCCCCATAGTTTACTAGGGGGCTATATAAAACAAATCAAATCAAATCTCTCTCTCTCTCTCTCTCTCTCTCTCTCTCTCTCTCTCTCTCTCTCTCTCTCTCTTTCTCTCTCTATCTCTCTCTCTCTCTCTCTCTCTCTCTCTCTCTCTCTCTCTCTCTCTCTCTCTCTCTCTCGCCCGCAAAATCTTATCGGCATAGGATAACTCTTCTTTTTTTTTACCTCAACGATAAATGCTCGACATTTTCAGAAAAATTGGCTATTGGCTGTGCACTCTTGTATCTCCTGCTACCATAATAATTTTTTTAGCAATGCTCGTCCACAGCTGTTGCGTGAGTATACGAATGCATAACCCCCATGGATCAGGGGCAAAGTGGCGTATCGAAATTCTTTCCAAAGCCTGTGATTTACACCCTTCTTACTGGGGAACCATTTATATTTTTTAAACGGTGCGTATAGGCGTTCCGATTTTTTTTTGTTCTCCGATTAAACGTTTCTCGTCATTCAATCCAAATCGTTCTGCTTACTGCGCGTGGGTGTGTGTGTGTGTGTGTGTGTGCGCGCGTGTGTGTGTGTGCGTGTGTGTGTGTGCGCGCGTGTGTGTGTGTGCGCGCGTGTGCGTGTGTGCGTGCGTGTGTGTATGTGTGTGGTGTGTGTGTGTGGTGTGGTGTGTGTGTGTGTGTGTGTGTGTGTGTGTGCGCGTGTGTGTGTGTGTGTGTACGTGCTGTGGACTGCACGCGCTTTTTCAGTCTCACCGGGCTCCCCACACATCACGGGTTCGAATATCGGAGCTCGAAATAAAATACTCCACCCCTCCTCCCCCTTAGCCACCGCGAGCCTTCCTGCACCCCCTCGCCCTCGTTTCGTTTACGAGGCAATTTTTATGACATCCGTACATTTTCGTACTTAATTCGAAAGAAAGAAACAGAGAGAGAGAGAGAGAGAGAGAGAGAAGCAGAGAGCAGCCGGTGCGAATGCGATTTCGAGGCGTGACTTTTACCGGTCATGCCACGTTACTCGGCACCTATCGCGTACATAAATTTTCTATTATGAAAATACAATCGGACGTTCCGTACACTAGAAAAAAGGAGAAAAAACGAAAATTAATTTGCATTTCGCATTCTCATCATTCTGCAGCTCTCTTCGCTCCTTCTTCACGCACAAAGCCCTCAAACTGGCTTGAATGTTTCGTGCACGAGACAATAATGCTTCCAGATTGAAAAAATAACAATTATCTCGATATTATTGTATCACGTTGTATCTGTCATGAATCTCAAGGATTTTTTAGGCTCGCTATTTACTCGTGCTCTTCTATTGTGTAACTTCATTAACCCAAACAAAACCAAATGCGAATAATAAAATACAAAAGTATATTGTTGAGAGCACGCTTTTTCTGAAATCGACTGATCAGCAACTGATCAGCGCTTTTCTTTCACGTGGGTTTTTTTTTCCTACTCTTCTCGTTCTCCATCCTCTTCATCGCGAATTTCAAGAATTTTTCTGGCTCGCTATTCAATTATGCTCTCCTCTTGTTCAACTGTATTACCCCAAACAAGCCCAAAAGTGAATAATAAACTATAGAAATGATTGTTGAAAGCACGTTTTCTTCCATGGAATCATCTGATTAGCGACTATTCGGCGTTTTTCTTTCACGTTTGTTGTTTTATTTTATACTTCTCTTTTCTCATCCTCTTAATGGCGGATTTTACAAATTTTTCATGCCCGCTACTCATTCATGGCGCCCTGTTCTCCAACTGTATTAATCCAAACGGACCCAAACGCGAATATACGGCAAAAAAAAAATATTTAATCCAAGTATGATGTAATTAAATAAAATAGGTTTTTTCCTTGTCTCACGGCCTACTACGACCCAAATTCTTTCAAATATATTTTTTTATTTATTCAAGCTATTCTTTTAAAATATTAAATATATTCAAATTAAATAAATGAAGATTAGATTCAAATTAAATAAATAAAGATAAAACACGATATATCGCATGAATACGAGAAAGGAATATAGGTTCATGACATAAAAGTGCGGTGAAAAAAAAAGTTAAATTATTTTTCTTTTTTTTTCACTAACAAGGCGATTATTTGAAAAAAAAAGGTATCGTCGTGCCTTTTATTAACAGTCGCGACGATTTATGTATAGAAAGACTATCCCTTTCCCTCAACTGCAGAACGTTACAACAGTCTTCTGCCCGACTAGAAATTTTGATGAGGCAGACTGAACACTGATCAGGCCGCTATCATGCTGCGGTCTGGAATGCCGTAATGAGACACGCCTGATCGGTGCCGGATGCCGACCGGATCGGTAAAACCGTAATACGGGAGTAAGAAGGCTAACTTACTGCGGCCTGATCAGGGTGCCTTTTTACTTCCGTAAATCAGGCAATACGGATATGGCCCTGCTTAATTTAATAAGGCCCTATTGGGGCTTGCCTTACAACTGCCGTAGCATTCCATCACGGCACATAACCTCCTATATCCTACATTGAAATTTTCATTCAGCAGCATATAATCCTTGAAGTTTTGACGTTTTTGAAAGGTGCTGTGGACTATGACGAAAAAAAAAACGTTATGCAACTCGGTCGTGTTAGAAGATTCCGCTGTATTTCGAAATCTCAAAACACAGTACAAAATCTTTCATCGTCGTGTGAACAAGATTTGTATAACCTACAAATATATATGGACGTTTAATACGTTATTAATGCTTAAATTCCTAAAAAAAATTGTTCTTCACCAAGTTTATATCCGAAAAATACGCACTAATAATTTTCGAGACGTTTGAAGTAAACGAGCGTATATTTTCCTCTATTTTCCGTCAAAAGATTTTCAGCAGGCCGTGAGGAAAGTAATTGATAGTGCCAAGGATTGGGAGGGAACCGGGCGGTTCGGAATAAAAACACTTCAACATAAAACATAAATGGAAAATTATTCATAATGATCACTATAGTATTTTTAATTAATCTGATTATAACCTTTTTTGTAACTTTCCGTAAAAAAATGATATTAACAAATTCATTCTAGGCCTTGTATAAATATATTGTAGAGTGTGTATGTGTACGAGCATGTATGTGTACTGGCTACGTGCGGAAGTATTATAAGGACCTGATCAGGTAACATTATAATGACCTGATCAGGCAGCATTATAAACGCCTGGTCAGGCAACCGGATAACGGCCTGATCAGGCAGCCAGATAAGGCCCATATATGACAGAACGTTACACTTTCTATCAGGGCGCTATCAGGTTCCATTATAAGTGCCTTACCAGGGCAGTCAGGCAACCTGAAAGCGCCCCGAGAATTAAAATGTCTACATGGGTAATGAAAACAATGCCATGAGATTTTTGAGAGACGGAATCGTGTACAATTTTTCCGTCTGTTTCTTTTGTCTCATACTACCAGATAAAATCAAATGACAGACTTATTAGAAATAAATAAAATATTTAGTTATTAAATGATATTAAATAGATCTTTATTTGAATAAATAAATATATTTAAAATAAATAATTTTAATAATGGAATGCAATAAGAAAAATTTGATTTCACAAAAAATCTAGTTAATTCAAATTTAAAAAATTAGATAAACGCATTTAGTTAATTCCAAAAGAATTTTTCTGTCAGTGTAATAAAAGACAAAAATAAACTGTCAAGAGGACGTTTTTTTTTACGGAATTGACTGATGAGCAACTGATCAGCGCTTCTCTTGGCCGTTCGTTCTTCTTCTCTTGTGCATACTTTTCTTTTTCTTTATCGTCAGCTACACAAGTCCCCGGAGCTAATCAATACAAATTGCATTTTGCAATACGTGCGCGACAACTGGCATTGCCGTAATTATACGTTTGTATAGTCGATCGTAAATACATATATTAGGTGTAGTAAAAAGAAATCCATTATTTTTGCAACAGATGGCTTTAGTAATCTGTATCTCGCGTTGTATAAGTGTGATCGGATTACGCTAGATGGCGTTAGAAAGATAAGATTTCGTACTAAAATAAACATCTCAGACAGTTTTGTGATTGCTTGACTCAATATTTTTTGAGCGCGCGTCAAAGATGGCCACCAGCAAAGTGAAAATACGCCATATTTTACAGTTTTTCTTCGATAAAGGCGAAAATGCAAGCCAGGCGGCTGAAAATGTGAATAGTGTTTATGGTCCTGATACTGTAACAGCCAATCATGCGCAATTGTGGTTTCGTCGCTTCCGTTCCGGTAATTTTGATGTCAGAGATGCACCACGCTCTGGAAGGCCAAGTGTCGGAAATGTCGATAAAATAATGGAAATCGTCGAGTCCGACCGTCATGTAAGCACTGTTTCGATTACCCAGGAGCTAAACATTGCACAAAAAACCATTTGGAACCACTTGAATAAGGCTGGATACAAAAAGAAGCTCGATGTATGGGTGCCACACGAGTTAACGCAAAAAAACTTCATGGACCGAATTTCCATCTGCGAATCGCTGCTGAATCGCAACAAAATCGACCCATTTCTGAAGTGGATGGTGACCGGTGATGAAAAGTGGGTCACTTACGACAACGTCAAGCGAAAACGGTCGTGGTCGAATCGCGGTGAGCCGGCGCAAACGGTGGCCAAGCCAGGATTGACGGTCTGGAAGATTTTACTGGGTGTTTGGTGGGATTGGCAGGGAATCATCTACTATGAGCTGCTCCCCTACGGCCAACCTCTTAATTCGGACCTGTACTGTCAACAATTGGACCGTCTGAAGGAAGCACTCGGCCAGAAGCGGCCAGCTTTGGCCAATAGGAGAGGAATTGTGTTCCATCAGGACAACGCCAGGCCACACACATCGATAGTGAATCGCCAGAAGCTCCGGGAGGTTTGTTGGGAGGTTCTTATGCATCCACCTTATAGTCCGGATCTGGCACCAAGTGATTACCACCTGTTCCTGTCTATGGCGAATGATTTTGCTGGTGAAAAATTCGCCTCAAGAGAAGCTTGTGAAAATCGACTGTCCTAGTTTTTTGCCAATAGGGAGGAGGGTTTCTATGAGAAAGGCATAATGAAATTACCTTCAAAGTGGCAACAAGTTATCGATCAAAACGGTACATATTAGACCTAAATCGGATCATTCTAACTATGCTAAATAAAGCCTTCAATTTCATGCAAAAATAATGGATTTCTTTTTACTACACCTTATATATCACTATAAAAAAATATATATATATACCTCGTAAATATAGAGAAAGATTATTTTAAAGACATTTTAATCTGAGGACCGTCCTCATAATATCTATTCCAACATTACGAAGATGTTACGAGCTCGAAATAACCTTTTTTCCAATATACATACATTTCTACGAAATGCAGTAGACATTCTATGTACACACGTATTACACAGTGTACATGGAGAGTTATATGAATCCCTGATGGATTCTAGATATCTCATTACAACGCTATTGACCTGAATCTCTTATTATTCGTCGGCCCAGCAGTGGTGTATTATCAGCCAGAAGTATCTGCGGGCGGGACCATCGTGCTACGTTTATATATATATAGACATATACCCAAGATATGTGTATGTGTGTGTGTGTAGGTACTATAATATTCTCTTCTTCACGTCCCGGTTCGTAACTCATTACGCATACACCCGGATGAAAATAATCATTACACGTCCATTGAGGAACGAGACGGGAGAGGGCCAATTTTATATTCCGCATATGATATGCCTCGGGTGAATGCGAGTCTGATGACGATTAGTAGCCCTTGGCATCCTTAATGACCAACCGACAGAGACTGCCACTCGTGATCCTCTTCGCGTGGGTGTACGCATCCAACTCTCTCGCTCTCTTTATCATCCGCTCTTTCTGCTTATTCATACTGCATCTATAAATATAAATGTATACGTTTCTAGCTTATCTCTGGATCGGATCGATAGAGAAAAAAGAAAATCATGTATAATTTCACTTCTTCGTGTGCAGTGCGGGCATGGACGCTCACGATCCCCGTTGGATATTGGCTTGATTTTTTTATGGATTGAAAGCCAAATCAAGCTGGTGAAGAGAAGAGTATTATTGCAGTTCTAACAACCGACACTGGTGGATGGGCGGTCAGGGTTTGGCTCTGACGTTGTGCATGGCTGATATTCGGAACGGTGACCTTTTAGCCGTGTCTTTTACTTAGTTGAGTAAAAAACGTCTGTACACCAGAGAATCAGAAGAATATGGGGCCGTTTATCACGGTACGGGTTTATCACAGTTTCCCCGTACCCTCGGCAAATGCGATATAGTGTAACTTGAGGCGGGAAATAGATGTGTGAACGACAAGAAAAACGCTAACTCCCGTGCAGAAATATTGTCATGGATACAGTCCGATTCGGACTAGGATCCTGGTTTCTCAATCAGGATTCAGTCGGACATCGGATCGAATTCGGGAGTGAAATGTAATGCTCGCAAAACGGATTCAAGCCAGGATTCTGATCCGGAACTATTAAGGACTCGAGTCAGAATCCAAATAGAAACTTTGCATAGGATCCAGGCTAGAATTCCGAACTTCTAGAACAAAATCTAGTTCGATATCGAATCGAATCCCAGGGATGAATGTAAAAATTGTCCAGGAGATACCCATTCGTATCAGCTGGAGACGCTGGACGTTTTCTGAAATCATTTATTCAAGGAAATTTTCAATCATTTTTTGCAACAATTTAATCTTATATTTTCCGACTTTCAATTGTGCATGCCAGCGAGTCTGGCGCGAGAAGTGAATGGGATCATAATGGCTCGCGAGGTCATACGAAATAGCATTTTGATAAAATCGTACCGCCGAGTTAGTTCTTGATAATTTATTGATAATTTATTGATAGCCGATCATTTTACGAGTTCCATTCGCAGCGTAATTCTCTATGCACGAATCTCGCCGTGGACCAGTGAAGAATTAAAGTGGCTGAAAAGGTAGGAGGAGGGTGAATCGGTATTTCAGGTTGTGAATGCTGCTGTACCGGGTCCCGCGCGAGTCGGATTTATAAAAGCAATCGGGAGCTCGGACAAGGGTGTCCGTTGTAAACGCCGACAAGTCGGATATGTGCTACTTTGATCACGGGGTTTCGGCCGATAGGGGTTGAATCGGAAGAGCATAAAGACAGCCAAATAGAGAGAGAGATAGAGAGAGAGAGAGAGAGAGAGAGAGAGAGAGAGAGAGAGAGAGAGAGAGAGAGAGAGAGAGAGAGAGAGAGAGAGAGAGAGAGAGGGAGAGTGAGAGAGAGAGAGGAAAAAATGGCTTAGCGCCCCTGTACGCGGTTTCGTGTCCGTGGAGGAATCGTGAGTGAGAGTCATCTGAATCCTGTCGACTCCGCGTATCACTCCTGTCAGCAGGATCCTATTTCTCCGTCTACATACGGCTGTACTCGTTTTCCCTGCGCCTGTTTGTAGCTTCATGTGTGTGTGTGTGCGCGCGCGCTTGTGAATGTACGTCGCTCGGAGCGTATAACAGTAATCGCGGTTAAAGGCTCAGATGGAAAGAGAGTGGAAAAGCGAATAATCGTCCAGTGCCGCGATCCCCGCCGACGTCGGTTAGAACGAGTGCCATGCGAAAAGAGAATACGAGGAGGAAAATGGGAGAAAGACGGAGAGAGATAGAGATAGAGATCGAAATCGTGGGACAGAGAGGGAGAGTGAGAGAGAGAGAGAGAGAGAGAGAGAGAGAGAGAGAGAGAGTTAGAGAGAGGCAGAGCATGAAATATCCGTACTGTTGGAGTTAGCAGGTGGAACAGAGGATGGCGTAAGGGTGTGAACAGATTCAATGAAGGAAGCGGATGGCATATATATATATATATATTTGCATGTGTAATGGTAATTTTGAAGACACTCGAACTGGAGAATCGTCCTGTCTCTGAAATCAACGATACATTTGAACAAATGTATCGAACAGATACATTTGAACGATACAAGATTGCCAATAGTCAACATTACATAAATGTAACGGGTTCAACATATCATTTGATTATATATTTATATAACGTAGGACTAGCAATCTGTAGAACTCAGAATTGCGTAGGGGTGTGAACGGATTCAATGAAGAAAGCGGGCGATATATATATATATATATACGTAGGGTATCTCAAAATGATCTGACATTTTAAATTGCGCGCCATTTTTTTTTGCGGCGAACATAGAGCACTAATCTTTGACAACTGGCGTCAGGAAATATTGAGGTTTAGTCATGGACAATTACACGATCGAGCAACGCATAGAAATCGCGCCGCGGCGATGTGAATTGGCCACCAAGATTGTGCGATTTGACGCCATTGAACTTCTCTCTTTGGGGTTTTCTGAAAGGAGAAAGGTATGTTAATGATCCACACACCATCCAGGAGCTCAAGGAAGCAATTGGATGCATCATTAATGAAATTATTCCGCAATTATTGAAAATGTCGTCAAAAGAGTGAACGTTTGCAAACAGGGACGAGGCGGCCATTTATCGGATATTGTGTTCCACTCATAACCTCCATGTTTATATCTAATATTGAAATGAAAATATTTGTACTTTTCAAATAAATAATACGTTTTATTAATACATTTTAATGGCAGATCATTTTGAGACACCCTCTATATATATATTTGGGTGGCCCAAAAAAAAAATCGGTATTCTTTTTTTCGCGTATAATATACGATAATGGGCGTATATAAAAAATAATGTTGTTTAAAAAACAATATATATTTGCTTTAATTGGCAATGATGACACCCTTGTTCGTTCTTTTATTACAAATCGAGTTAAATTTGTAGCATAATTTTTTTTTTATGAATACCATAATTTTTCGTCATTAATTGCAAAAAAAATAAAAGTCGCTTGCGTCACCTCTTAATTGTGAGCTACGACCCCCACCTTTCGCGAGGTTTTTTCTTTCACCACACTCCAACTTCCTAACAACTATTATCGCGAAAAAAATAGCGATTTTTTTTTGGCTATCCTAATATATATATATTTATATATATATATACCTGGAGAACCGTCCTGTCCCTGAAAACAACGATACATTCGAACAAAAAATTTAAGAACGTCCTGAAAGTAGCCAGAATTGCTAATAATCAACGTTACAAAAATATAACGATTTCAAAATATCCTTTCTCTATATATCTATATATCTCTATATATCTATACGTAAGAGAAATTTTGAAGACCTTGGTGAACCAACCTGTCCCAAAATCAACGATACGATAGAAAAAAAAAAATAAAGCACGTCCTCAAAAGCGCCATATATTCTAATAGTCGATATTATATAACAATAACTGGTTCACTTTAGATTTCGCTTTAGATATATTTGGAAAAGGTGATTTTGAAAGCATTCGACTTTGGGAATCGTCCTGTCCCCAAAATCATCGATACGGTTGGAAAAAATAATAAGGCACGTCCTCAAAAGCGCCATACCCGTGCAGAAATTTCTTAGGGATACTTAAGTTCCGATCAGTTACCGAACGGGGTATGATACGGATTCCCTAGAAGAGGTATCCTCATCAGAATCCAGATGGCACCTACTACGTAGCACAAGGCAGAGGCGTGGTGGCACGAATTTGAAATACGCATTAAATACATTTTTCTTAAAAAATTCAAAACATATTTTCATAGTTTGAACGATCGTCATTTAATTCAAATATAATTATTGACTTAAAATAAATAACCTATATCACTTTTCTCTAGGAAATATGTCTTTCAAGGTCTATATATTGTTTTTTTCGAAATTTTAAATTAAATGTAAGGAATTTTGTTCGAAATTTTGTTATTAGAAGATATAAGTTTTGACAGTTATATTGTAGCACCAATTTTTACCTAATCTTTTTCAGATCCTTGAATAAATGTTTTCAGAAAACGTTCAGCGTCTCCAGCTGATACGGATCAGTATGTCCTGGTGATTTTTACATTCATCCCTGGGATCCGATTCGATATCGAACTAGATCTTGATCTAGAAGTTCGGGATTCTAGCCTGGATACTATGCAAAGTTTCTATTGGGATGTCTGACTAGAGTCCTTAATAGTTCCACGGAGAGAATTAAAAAGTAATTTTTGTCGTGAATATCACGGTAAAAATTACCGTGATATATTTCAATGTGGTGACAAGTGATAAAAACATAATAATTCGTATGCGACAAGTTTTTTTTCACTCACGTTACAGAAAATTTCAAATACCGAGCTAAAATTTTACTATACAAGAAGGGTAGCGCGCACGATAATTTTTACCGAGAGCACAATACATTTTCCTATAACACTCATTAAAATTTATAATAAATCTTAAAATAACTGTTCTAAAGACGATACTTTTTTATAGACATTTTTGAAAGGCATAAAATAATAAAATGCACAGTAAAATTTCGCTGATATTATATATTTTTTAAATTTAAGTTTTGCGTATTTTGTTACACATCAAAATTTACTAGAAAATCTGGTAAAATTTTCTATCTGAAGAAGGAATTTTATTTTATTTTCGTGAAAATCTGTGTTTTACTCAGTAATAATAAGCGAAGTTTCAGGGTTGTCATCTGGTTACCGTTACTGCACGGTAATTTTTAACATTTAATTCTATCCGTGTCCGCATTAGGATCCTGGCTGGAATCCGATTTGCAAACGTTACATTTCACTGCCAGATCCGATCCGATGTCCGACTGGATCCCGATTTAGAAACCAGGATCCTAGTCCGAATCGGACTGTATCCATGACAATATTTCGACACGGGTACTTGTTGACAGTCAACATAACATCAATATAACGGGTTCAAAATACCTTTTCCCTTTATATATATTTCGCAAAGATGATTTTGAAGACTTTGGGAACCTTCTTGTTCCCAAAATCAACAATACGGTGGAACAAACATAAAAAGGCACGTCCTCAAAGGCGCCGTACATGCTGATAGTAAACATTACATAAATATAACGGACTCCCGTATACACAGATGAGAGTGAAGTGTTGCGAAGGATAAAATGGACCATCCAAATGACAGAAATTTACGTCCTCTCGGTGCGCAATCTGCGTGAGTGAATTGTGTCGCGTTACCGTTCGGAGAATTAGATCCGGAAAATCCGTAATAATTACTCGACGGGTACCGAAGTATCCCTTTGTTTCTTTTTTTTTCTCTCACTCGTTTCCTCTCTTCTCCTTCCTCCTCCACTTTTTTCCATCTCCTTCTTCCTCTTCCGCTTTTTTCTCTGTCTCTTTTCTCGTATTTTCTCGTCTCTTTGTCGTTCCTCCTCGTCGTTCTCGCTCATCTCTGTGCATTCTCGCCACTTGTCAGTGCTCCTCCTTTCCATTCTCGCTCGCTCCTTCCGCCCCGACACTTTACCCCATCTCCCCCCCCCCCCCTCCTCTGCTCCTTCTTCGGCCCTTATTCATTCCACGTCCCTTTTGCGCATCCTCTCCTTTTATCCTTCTTCTCTTCCGCATCACGGACACCCGACGCGGCGTAAAACACAAAAATAAATAATGGCCTCTCGGAGTCGTGCACTCTCAATTCCGCCTCTTTCCACCCCCGCTTTGCCCTCCTCCGCGACCCATCGCGTCCTGCATCCGCCAGAGTCCTGGTCTCGCGGAAAGGATCTTGGAAGGGGCGCGATGACGAGGAGCCGCGGAGACCGGAAATGTAACAGAGATTTTTTTTTTAATTCTCAATTGATCTCTCCTCGCGATCACGACGTTGAACGCCAACGTTTTTTTTTTTCGCACTCCGCGCCGCATATCAATCGCTTCCCTCCGTTTTCATATTCTTTGTGTGAGAATTCTTTGTCGCTCCTTTTTTTTTGCCCCCATTACGCGCCGCATCGGAAAAGTGGATTCGACTGGAGGAAACTATTTTTTTTCTTTTTTTTTTGCAGGACAAACAAAATTTATTTTAACGCGGTGGACGAATTAATACGTCGATGAACGCAAATCAATTTTGTACGAATTCTTTTTGCTGCGCGCCGTCGATCCAGCGATTATTTTATTTGCTATTTACTGTACGAACTGGCGAGGGGGGAGGGGGTAGGGTCGAGAAGAGATTTAATTTATCTCAAGGATACAATGCGCGGAATTGTGGAGCGATCGCTGCACGATCTCTTACCGATGCACGTAAAGTATGCACATGAGCATTGTAATGGCAATTGTGCAATGTGCGCGGACTCGATCGTTTCATATTTTGTATTTGCATACGTAAATTTTTTCTTGACTTCGCTCCTCGATTCATTAAAATATTTCTCTCTCTCTCTCTCTCTCTCTCTCTCTCTCTCTCTCTCTCTCTCTCTCTCTCTCTCTCTCTCTTCCTCTCTCTCTCTCTCGTAACCCGCGATGTGTGTGGAAATTCTTTGATGATCGCGAACAAGAAACGAGGATTCACGGTGGCTTTTAGCTGGAAATAAGAGTCGGCGATTATCCGCGTGGTTTTCCCACGACGTATCCCCGGACTCCGCTTCAACGCGCTAAACAATTGGGGGAAATTTGAACCATCGATCGAAACTCGTTCTTGGTGATGGGAATTTTAGACAAATGGAGATATGGCCACTTATGAAGTGCAATATTATTTTTTAATAGTTATAATGTTCTCCATAAAATATTATTTTGATTAAACAATATTATTATAAAAAATGTTTCAAATCACTAAATATATATGTGTATATATGTGTATATATATATATATACATATATATATATATAGATATTGATTAAGTTAAATACTATTTTTACTGAATATTGATATATGTATTTGAATAAAAAATAACACAATTATACATCAACCCTTCGTGGTCACCCTGGGTAGAATCAACCCGTCGAACAATTTTTGGCGTAAATATATAATAGTGCCCGGTTTCGAATGGGACTGCATCTTACCTGAAGTTTGAAGTGTGCTCATACCATAAAATTTACCCTCTTCACATGTCGGAATAAATACTTTTTTTGGACCGCGCACTATGCTATTATTTTTCCCGAAAAGTAGCATATATAAGGAGTATCACGTCCAAATTTTAGGTAAAAATGTTGAAAAGTTCACGGAACTATGATTTTTTGAGCGATGGAGTGTCTTTTTTTTGCACTTTCAACCTCTTTATGATTTTTTTTTAACATGTCGCCATCATATTCCTTATAAATAAATTTGTCGTACATCATCTAGAAAGTTCAAAGCATGTTCCGTAATTTTTTGAACCACTCGAATGGATAGTTTGGTCGGAGTACTTTTTTGAAAACTGACTGGGTAGAATTGACCCAAGTATGACCACCGCGATTGAATTTGGATGTGTGACCACGAAGGGTTAATAAATATATACATAAATATTTATTAATGTATAATTGTTATATTGATTTATTAAAATACATATATCAGTATTCAGTCGTAATATTTTTCAAATTAATATACCAAATTATCATAAAATTAGATAAATTATACAAAATTATATCAATTATATAAACTAATATAAAAATAATCCAATTATACATTAATAAAAAAATATAAATTAATACACATTGATATAATTTAATAAGCAATAATGTTGATATTACCATATTATTATCACGAAAGTATCATTATTCTTGAACATTCAACTAAAAATACCTTTTATAAGTTTATTCAATAAGTTTTTTTTTTCAATTCATAAAACTATATAAACATTTTACCCATTGATGACTTCTTCGCATTGAGTGAAAAAAAATTGTTTGAATTCGTTCGACTTCAAAAACGAAAAATCACGAGAGCTAGAGTTAATACCCAATCGACAAAAAACTCGAGTGATCCTCAAATTTTATTAATTTCTCGTAAACAAATACCTGGTTCCTTGCAACTCACTGTAATATTTCACTTATTCTCATAACTACCTGGTATGCTGAAAAAAATTAAATTATGTCCCCGGACTCAGCCACAGTCACTATGAATCGTCGAGCCAATTTTTCATGGTAGATTTTCATTTGTATTCGCAGGAATTGCCTATAAATAAAAATAGTCTCTAGCTTATTTGATGAAATAATCGTTCACTGATAAAATTTCGTCAATCAATAAATTCAACATATCGACACCGAATTTCATCAATAAAATTCCACAATCTTTCGCAAATTTATTATGCCGCATCGCATGCGAAAGAGTCATTTTTATTCCGTAAAATACGGAAAAAATGTAGAAAAGACGAAAAAAAAAACAAATTTTTGTAATTAGATACCCTGATAGTTACGTCCATGAACACAATTAATTTTGTGACGTTGCACTCGCCTCTTTTTTATGCAAAAATCTAATCAGAAAATACAGACGAGTCCATGGAATATTTCAACAATCATTTGAGAATTTACCATCAGGTCCAAATTCACACCAAGTCTTCCTCGTAACACTTTGTGCACTTCGATAGACGAGTATTTGCGCGTACACGAGAAGCACGACAATATCGTGATGCAGTGTGCGGCCCATCTAAAGCGTCGTGTTCGCCTACCTGTTCGGATCCATCGCTACGTAATTACTTCACTCTTAATGCCTCATGATTTATGTGCTACTCCCAAGCGAATTAGGTGAATCGTGAGAGCAATGCGAACCCACGCGTACGGTGTTAAACGACCTATCGTGTGTAAACACGTAATATACTGTATCGCTACTTGGTACGAATATATTTCCCAAGTTCGTCAAAGCTTACGAATTTTAATGGATACACACGAGCAATAAACCTATAAAAATGAAAAAAAAAAAACGAACGAGCCATCGGAAACGTAATCACAAAAATATTCGGCTCGCAATTGATTTCTCAAATATTGTCAATGTTGGCAAGAATTCATTTTTTCTCCACCGTGGAATCCGGTGAATGAATAGTAGTCTAACTGAAAATGGGTTCCAAAATTATTTCTGGTTTTTTTCTTCAACCGATATAAAATCTAAAATTTTCATAGGGAAATACCATTCTCGTAACATTGGAATTTCACTTTGCATTCGCAGTTAAAGAGAATAATTACGTAAGTATATGACTAACCCTACCTCCGCAATTCAATTTGGAATCAATAAAATAGAAGTGAAATTTTCTTCGAAAAAAAAGCCCTTGTATCCTGTCTTTATGCTTCGCATCGATATATATATACATATATATACGAGTATATCTGTGTGTTTTTTGTAATAAATATCTAATAATTTCTGGATAGTTTTTTGTGATTTTTACAAAAGTTTAGTTATTTATTATATGTTATATACTTTCTGCATAAACATTTTTAGGTATATATATATATGTATATATATGTATATATATTAGGGTGGTCCATTTTTTATTTTATTTTCTATGTTTTGCGGGCCATTCGATCAAATTGTGACAAATAGAGAAAAAAAATATCGTAAAGGCTTCCTGTAATCGGAAAATATTTAAAGGTTTAAACGCTACCAGAGTTTAAACAAAATTATTCTGAAAATTAATTAAATTGAATGATTTATATTTTTTCCAAACTATTTGTCGGAATACAAATTTGTTTATACTATTTATAACAATATAACTTTATTTGAATTCTTTATAGCATGTGCTGATATTGAAATTTTATAGCATGTACTGATATTGAAATTTGGTATGCTTTTCCGACGTTCGCTTACGACTAACAGCAGATACTGTTTCTGTTCTTCATCATATGTAATAGCCCGATTAAATTTTTCTATAAGGGCAACTCCTTGCTCTGCTGTGTTGTTTGCTACACGGAATTCTTTGCAAATAGCGAAACACATTAGAAAGCTTTCATCACTTTTCTACTCCAGTAGGTCCCGAGCAAGAAACGTTGGTTCTATTTTTTATTATTTCAACAAATCGCAAGCTACTAGCGGTTGGAAAGTCTGCCAGTCTGATGTCAAGAAGGCTCTGGACTGTTATATCAGCTTTCACTTGACGACTGGTACTCCCCGGGCGTGCTAATGATTCAGTCATTTCGCGCTTCGTCTTAATTGGAACGTCGTCATCGAAAAAAGACAAGCAGATTAACTCTTCTGACAGATACCACAGATTTTTTTTAATTTTGCGAACCCATTCCGGACAATATTAAATGATTACCTCCAAAATTTCAAAATAATTCACCGTTCCTTTTTCAAGATATTGGCAATCAAAGATTTCATGGTTTTACACGTGTTCTTACGGAGGACAGTGGGAAATTTCATATTTCACGCAACAACTTCGAAACTTTACTACAGATTTTTTATTTATTTCTCAATTACAGAAGAACATACGACGAAGTGGGTAAAAATCATGAATTTTGACCTTTTAGTTTCAGAGATATAGCCGTTTAAATTAAGCAATGTCTAGGGACGCTAGCGCCACGAAGCGACTGAAACAGAATAGAACTAGATTACAGTGGTGTATGCATATTCGTATACGCAGAGTATCTACGTACTAGTAGCCAGAATGGATAGTCTGATACAAAAGTGAGGGTTAGGTAAACATTATATTAGGCGTTTTCATCATTACTTTACAAGTTTTTAAATCCCGATAAGGTGTACAACCTATATTGTAAGGATATTGGGCAATATTTCGAAGCTTTCATCGATTAAGCGGAGAATAAACTTTTCAACGTGACTGTAGCGAGACTACTACTTTAAGCACAATCCGATAGAGACCATTACATCCTCGACACGAGTCGAGGCTCCATGGTGGGAAAAGTATATAGTAAAAATGTTATAATGCTCGGTAGCGACCTCTAAATATTTTCCAATTACAGGGAGCCTTTGTGATATTTTTTTTTTTTTCTCTATTTGTCACAATTTGATCAGGTGGCCCGCAAAGAAATTATAATATATCATCCCTTACAATATATCTGCATACACGTGTGTATATGCCCATATCAGCGTGCGGAGAGAAAAAAAAAGTAGCAAACGCACGATATCCATATTTTTGTAAATTAATCAATTGGCCATTCGTGACGGTAATCCCGTCGCGTGGTCGTTGACACGATACGGTGTACATCGAGAGTTCGAAACGATTGCTTACCGAGGAGCAGCATTTTGCTTTATATCTCGTCACGTATATGAGCAGCACATGGGCGATGATAATATTTTATAGAAAATTTACAAGGGCGACAAGGTCTGTTAAACATTTAATGATGCTCCAAAACGATCGATCAGCTGTATCCACCGATGATGCGGTGTGGCTTGCGGCCCCCACGGGGAAGCTCGATAATATCAATTCTCACCCTGCGCCGATCTCACTCTTCTCCAGCCCCCTTCCCCCCCAATCAACTCTCACCCGGTAGTCGTTTTCTGTATATATAGCACGGGGCGCATAGTACAAGCCAACTATAGCTCGATGGATGCTCGTAGCGGCCTCGTGAAAGCTTGTATATATATATACACACATGCTGCACCCACGCGCGTGGTGAATTCCCACCACGCTTGGCGATGCGTTAATGGCATCAAAGAGCTTACACGTAGAGTCACGTGATTCTCTTGCGGAAAATCTCCACTTATCCGCCACCACCGATAATGTGCAGGTCAATATACAGAGTGAATGTATATGTATATATATATATATATATATATATATATATTATAATTCGATGATTATCACTAAAGTCGCCGAATACTCCAAATTTGAGAAGACACGGTCAATTCCTCTTGACAATTAATTTCCTATACGTGCGACCGCATTATTCTTATTCGTTTAATTATATTTGTATATTTATTATTTTTAATAATCACTCGCAAATTTATCATTTTCATTAATTAAAAATTCACCTTCTGTTAATTGAATATTTATATTAAAATATTTGAAAATGTATCTTCTATTAATTAAATGTCAATATTACGATACGAAACAATATTTAAAAAGTTATCTTTCTTTTATTAAATATTAGTATTAAAAAATGAAAAACATATTCACGAATGTATCGTCTATTCATAATAGTACATTATGACACGAGGACGAAAAAACTTTTTCTAACGAGTGTGAGTTTGCAGCACGAGCCGAACACGAGTGTTTCAATCACACGAGGTTAGAAAAAGTTTTTTCTTCGATTATTATACGAAATTTTATTGTACGCGATGTGAAAATGAGGGTTTTCAGAACGTCCATTATCGTACCGAGTGGAATAAAATATTAACCCTTCGTGGTCACACTTCTAAATTCAATCGAGATGGTCACTATTGGGTCGATACTACCCAGTCAGTTTTCAAAAAAGTATTGTGACCAAACTGTCCGTCCGAAGTGGTTCAAAAAATTACGGAATATGCTTTGAACTTTCTATATGATGTAGGAAAAATTTATTTATAAGGAATAAAATGGCGACATGTTTAAAAAAAATCATAAAGAGGTGAAAACGCAAAAAATACACGGTTTGGCTCAAAAAATTATAGTTCCGTGAATTTTCCACATTTTTACCTAAAATTTGGACGTGATACTCCTCAATTATGCTACTTTTGGGAAAAAAATAGTAGCATAATGCGCGTTCCAAAAAAAGGTATTTATTCCGAAATGTGAAAAGGGTAAATTTTATGATATGAGAATACTTCAAACTCCAGGTAAGATGGGGAATACAGTACCATTCGAAGCCGGGAACTATTGTATATTTACGTCAAAAATTGATCGACGAGTCGATTCTACCCAGGGTGACCACGAAGGGTTAATATTAAAATATTTTTCAAATGTAATAATTTATCTTCTATTCATTAAATATTAATATTGAAATATACAAAGTACTTAAATATGTATCTTCGATTAATGCAACATCAATACGAAAATTCAATATACATATTAAGATTATAATGATCATTTTGATGTTTCTGATCTTCTAGTGCTTCGATATGCTTTTTTTCTCGATGATGTTTCCGAGATGTAAGCTCGACCGATGGAGCGTGCAATAATTTTTTCATCGGCTTTTGTATCGACAGAGGAAAGAATAGTTTTTTTTTACATTAACTTTTGAGTTGGGAAGAAATCAAACAATGTCAGGACACGAAGTATCGATCGACAAAGTATTTTCGAAGCAATTTCAATTCTCCGATCGCTTTTATAAATTTGGTACACACATCGTGTATCAAATTCACTACAATTAACTTGATTTACCAGATCACTGGAAAAACAAACAGTTTTATTATTTTCGTAAAAATTGTTTTATTTTTTCGGATCTTATATTCTTTCGATATATTTGTGTGCCGATGATTTTTTTGTTGGCACGAATAATGTTCAATTAATTCATAAAAGTGTAATTAATTTTCTAAAAAATAGAGAGAAAAATCCCTTCTTAGTTGCCCATCGGGTAAAGAAAAAATCAAATTGCGATAGTTCGATCAAAGAAATATTTTCATACAAAATCAACTCCCTTCAGGGTCGATTTCCATTGGAAAGAACATTAATTGTAAAATACTTGAGCACACATTGAACAAAAATATAACGAAATATATTTCGATATGTTTAATCCACAATCACATTTGGAAAAATAGAAAGGCAATACACTATCTGTACTTTGGTCTTAGGTTTATTCGTTTCTTTTAAATTCTGGTTAGCTGACGCGCGCACGTGCTCCAGAACTTCCAGTCTAGTATGGAGTGGCCGTTGATTGTTCGGTATGTGCATTATGGCCGTCCATATGGGAAACGGAGTACGGAGAGGGCAAGGGAGTTTGAGAGACGGAGAGAGACAGAGAGATAGAGATAGAGGGAGACTCGATCCAATCGAGGGACGAAGGGACATTGGAACGCGCGTACGTAGAATAACGGACCAGCGTGCATGCATATGTACACATATTAGGTACATATTGGAGATATCTTGACGTATGTAGACGAGAAGATCCGCATTTCGATCGCCGTTTCTCTCCACTTTGCGCTCTCCCTTCTTTTGACGCAGCCAATGCTCCGAATCCATCCGACGATCTGAAATGCATTCTTCCTCTTACATATGTACATGTACATGCACATGCCATTCACCTGCATACGATTTTCATCAATTATGCTTACGGCGAAATTGATTAATGAACTTTTATATCGATATAACGATGACAGTGGACGTCTTGATATGCAACTTGATTGCCTTGATCGAGCATTTGGTCGAGGCTCTTTCCCGGAATTCTTTCGTTCTTTTCAATGATAACCTTATCAGAAAGAAGTCATTCCCAATTAATCATCTTTCCAAAAAGCTGTTAAGTACAACTTTTTTATTTAGTTCCATCTGGTTGCTCTACGGAATTCTTTGGTTTTTTTAAAATGAAAACCTCATAAAAAATACACAATTGTACAATAATCTTCAATTATTTATAAATATACTTTTCTAAAAAGTCTAATTTGTCATCGTGAGTTCTGAAGAGCTGCCAGGTACATTTTTTACCCAGTTCCATCTGGTTGCTCTACGGAATTCTTTGGATATTTTCAAAAGGATGCCTCATGAAAAAGAAGCAATTATACGTAAATCCTCAATTAGCTTTCAAAATACTTTTCGAAAAAGATTAATATTTCATCGTGAGTTCTCAAAAGCTGTTAGGTGCGTTTTTCATCCAGTTTCATTTAGCTGCACTATAATTAAAAATAAAAATAGAAATAAAAATTGCAAAGAAACAATTGAAGTAAAATAAGTATGACAAATAAACAATAAAAATTAAATTAAATTTAAATAACGAATAAGCCCTGAAAAATAAAAAATAGTGATTTTTCTTATGCATATAATCAATCAAAAGTTGATGGTCAATAAATTTTAAAAAAAACCCAGTAATCAGCAATGAGTTACGTAATTAGGGATAGGAAAAGTTTGTCAAGAAATATCCTTTATCCAGTTCCGAATGCTTTTATTACAATTGCAAAAAGGGTGATTTTTTCACCTAATCCATAAAAAAAAAAATTTGTTAACAAACGAACCAAGTTATCTCATTAGCTTTAAATTAATTTCATAAAATTAAATTATAGTCTTTCATGAATAATGAGTAGCGTGATCAGGTATCGGGAAAGTTTCTCAGCCAATTAATCAGTTTTCGCAATTGGATTTCGACCTTTTTTTTTGTCATTTTATAAAACAGACATCATTTCTCTCGACAGTAGCTCGAAACACTCTGCGAGGGTAGCCTATCATTGATCACATAGCTTGTACCCACATCTATCGATATAAAATTTATGCGTCCACGTGCGCGATATCTCGTGCGTTTATAAATCGTCGCAATTCGCGAGAGCGAGGCAATCCTGGAGTTTTTGCGATGGAGTTAATATTTTTTTATGTTTATTTTTTCGTTTTGTCGTTGTTGTTGTTTCGCCCATAGGCGAAGGTAGAGTATATATTCAGCTGGGAGGATTTTTATGTTTACGTATATTGCATCTACGTGTGTTCACCGAGGTGCATACACGTGTGGACCACGGTTATGTAGAAGCGTAGGAGGGGTAAAAAAGCGAGATGCGAGAATGGGGGTGAATCGTGCGGTCGAACGTCCGAAGCAGAGAATTTATAATACGAAATAAAAAAAAAGCTTCGAGGCTCGACCTCAGCCGGATCGCAAAAGCTCTGGGGAAAATACGAGTCGGGGCGAGCAGGCGAGAAGGGTGAGGGAGTAGACTCCGTAATGGAAATCACGGCCAGGCATTCGCTGGGATTGTCGCCATTCCAATCGGACGATTCAATATGGACGGATGGGCTGTTTCGCAAAGGAGAATCGTATTGGCTACTAAAGTATCGACGTTGCCTATAAATAAACGATCATCGCAGAAAATCTCATTTTCGATTACTTGTTTTCTGTTACTTACGTTCCTCCGTATGGCCTCGCGGGATTTTTTGGATTTGGCTTCCTTGGATGTTCCATTGGGTTTGGGTTCCTATGAGACTGATCCACGAGGTCTGGGTTTGTTCGGTTCGTGGTTCCTCTGACTTTGAGTTATTTGGAGACTACTCCATAAAGATTTGTCTGGGTTTCTTTGGGTTTGTTTGGTTCGAGGTTCCTTTGGGTTTGGGTTCTTTGGAGAATACTCCACGAGAGTTTGTCTGATGTGTTTGTTTGGTTCGAGATTCCTTTCCGTTTTGGGTTCCTTCGAGACTGCTTTACGGTGGTTTGTCTGGGTTTTTTTGAGTTTGTTTTGTTCAAGGTTCCTTTGGGTTTGCGTTTCTTGGTGACTGCTCTATGAAAATTTGTTTGGGTTTTTCTTTTGTTTGAAATTCTTTTCTGTTTGGGTTTCTTCGAGACTGTTCCACGGGGGTTTGTTTGGGTTGGTCTTCTTTCGAGGTTCCTTTGGGTTTTGGTTCTTTGGAGACTACTTCACAACGATTTGTCTGGGTTTGTTTGCGTTTGTTGGGGTTTGTTTGGTTCAAGGTTCCTTTGGGTTTGGGTTCCTTGGAGACTACTCCACAAGAGGTTGTCCGGATTTGTTTGGGTTTGTTTGGTTGGAGGTTCCTTTGGGCTTGAGTTCCTTTGACTTCTCTTAAGGCCATTGGCCACTCTAGAGGCCGAAAAAGGGCCCATTTTGCGATTTTTTTTTCAGCCAAACCGTAAAATAAATCGGAATTCCAAAATAGGGGTTTCATTATACACGTAATTAACTATACAAAATTATTTTCTCACAGGGATATATGTCAAAATGGCGACTGTGCAGCATTTTTCCGATGACGCCTTTATTTCTGGAAGATCAACGGCCGGACCAACAGCTCCTATAATTTTTTAGTTGTGATGAGACACTAGAGTTTTTTCGATTATATATAAGACTAGCTATTGGAAAGACGTAGGATTTTTTTGATATATTGTTTTTTGTCAAAATGGCGCATTTCTAAAACAAAAAGTATAAAATGCCATGGGAATATCGTCAGAAAATTGTTTATAAAAAAGGAACTATGCAATATAATTTAAAAAATCCTACGTAGTGCCTCAGAAAATGTAATTCTAAATATACAGTTAAAATTTCAAGAGGATCGGTTGAAATTTGCTTTAGTTATGAGTCCGGCCGACTTGAAAAATGTAGTTTTTAAATAAACGCGTTTAAAGTTAGTACAAAGTCCGACATGAATTAAAAGGGATTGCGCTAGAATTCGAAAATCGAGTATTTAGAGATTTTTTACACTCATAATCTTTTGGAATATAATTTTATAGGTACTAAGGTACATTTTTAACAAAAAAAATCGATTTTCAGAAAATCCTAGAGTGGCCTAAGGCCTTAAACTTTTCACACAATTCCGAAAAGACCTCCAGATTGCTGTCGCATTTTTGCTCTTCAGTAAAATCTTCGACCGGAAAACAATAGTGACCTCGTCCAGTCGTTCCGCGGCAAATTCATCCGCACTCGGGATCTCTCGTGTTAACGCGACTTGAATTACGATTCGAGGGCGGATCCAGGGGATTCTTCGGGGTCGCATGCCAGTCTCTCTCTCTCTCTCTCTCTCTCTCTCTCTCTCTCTCTCTCTCTCTCTCTCTCTCTTTCTCTCTCTTGGCTCGAGCGGCTCCGATGGAAGTCTCGCGCCCTTTCGGAAAGATGGGCCGCGATACGCCATTGTATCGTAAGAGAGAGAAAGAGAGAGAGATAGAGAGAGAGAGAGAGAGAGAGAGAGAGAGAGAGAGAGAGAGAGAGAGAGAGAGAGAGAGAGAGAGAGAGAGAGAGAGAGAGAGAGAAGAGAGAGAGATAGAGAGAGAGAGAGAGAGAGAGAGAGAGAGAGAGAGAGAGAGAGAAAGAGAGAGACAGCGCGAGGGAGAGAGAGGGTGGTGGCGGCGTACCCGCTCTGCTTGCATTCCTAATCGGTCCTTTCTTCTTCTCCTTTGCTCTGCACGTCTCGCTGCTGTCAAGCTCCGCTTCTTCATCCAATGCAATGTCGGTGAAGCAACTTTGCATAGTTATATAAATTAAGGTCTCTTCTCGCTTTGAAGCTGACGGTAAATTGTATCTTGGTGTTTCATCTGGTCTCTCTTCCTCTCTTTTTCTCTCTCTCTCTCTCACTCTCTCTCTCTCTCTCTCTCTCTCTCTCTCTCTCTCTCTCTCTCTCTCTCTCTCTCTCTCTCTCTCTCTCTCTCGCTCTCTCTCTGTGTGTGTGTGTGTGTCTCTCCCTCTCTCCCTTTCTCTCTCTTTCCCTATTCCTCTTTCTCTTCACGATCGTCCTTGCTCAGGAATATACATGTACATCGAATATCCTGGTTAACTGAGCAAGGACAATCGTGCATTCATATATATGATACGTGAGAAGTGATAGGGAGGAGAGGTAGATAGACCAGGTTCGAATCGTTACGATCAGAAACTAGTACCGCAAGCACGAGGACGGACAAATGCCTTCGACTATGGTCGTCCTTCAGGAATCTCGGGAGTTTCGTCGTTGCCGCAAAATCCTTCTCTCCGTCTCTAATTGGCGCATTCAACTTCGGGGCCTCGTTGACGTGTATATCGAAACCCTCTCGTCGTCAGGTTCGTCCACCGTCCACGTCGGTTTCGGGACCCCCATCGGTCACGATGTAGCGAGAGTAATGCATCACGAAAATTCCATCGGTGTCAAGATACGAGTGTATATTGTGTCTGTACGAGAAAAGGTGATTTTGGAGACATTCGAATTCGAGAATCGTCTTCGTAGTAGCCAGTAGTCCCCATACTCGTCATCACGTAAGCCCTAATGTTCTGGAAATGTCCTTTCTACATTTGGAAGACCATCCTATCCTCAAAATCAGCGATTCGTTTGAAATAAATGTAACAACCGTCTTGAAAAGACCTGCTGATTGATGAGATTGTATGAATCTTCATTATATGAACATTACGTTAACGTTTTTTGGTTTATGATATGAACTCTATAATTACTATGTTCATATAATTATATAAGCTAACTAACGGTTTATTATGTGGACATTGTATCAAGAGTTCATAGTTCATTATATGAGCTGTATAATGAAATAAATAATATTATGAAATATATATGTATATAATAACTTAGTTCGTTTAAGGCCTCAGGCCACTATGATTATCCAAAAATCGATTTTTTTTGGTTAAAAATGAACCTTAATACCTATAAAATTATATTCCAAAAGATTATGGGTGTGAAAAATCTCTAAGCACTCGATATTCGAATTCTAGCGCAACCCCTCTTGATTCATGTCGTGACTTTCTACTAACTTCAAATGCGTTTATCTCAAAACTACATTTTTCAAGTCGGCCGGACTCATAACTCAAACAAATTTCAACCGCTGCACTTGAAATTTTAACTGTATATTTAGAATTACATTTTCTGAGGCACGACGTAGGATTTTTTAATTATATTGCATCGTTCCTTTTTTATAAACAATTTTCTGACGATTTTCTCATGGCATTTTGTACTTTTTGTTTTAGAAATGCGCCGTTTTGACAAAAAACAATATATCAAAAAAATCCTAAGTACTTCTATAGCTATTCTTATATATAATCGAAAAAACTTTAGTGTCTCATCATAACTCAAAAATTATAGAAGCCGTTGGTCCGGCCGTTGGCCTTCCAGAAATAAAGGCGTCATCGGAAAAATGCTGCACCATCGCCATTTTGACACGTATAGCTGTGAAAAAAATAATTTTGTATAGTCAATTACGTGTATAATAAACCCCCTATTCTGTAATACCGATTTATTTTATGGTGCCGCTGAAAAAAAATCACAAAATATGCCCTTTTTGGCGTCTAGAGTGACGTAAGGCCTTAATTATACGAACTAACTAAACCTTCGTGACTTAAACATTATATGAAACATTCTATGAAGGGTTTTTAGTTCATTATATTAACTATGCGATGAAATCAATAATATAGGAAATATATACGAACTATACAATAACTTAGTTCATTTAGTTATATGTAGTACCTTCATATAACTAAATGAACTACTTCATTTAGTTATATGAAGGCTTCATCATTTAAACGTTATGAACTATGTAATAACTTAGTTCATATAATTATATGAATTAACTAATAGTTCATTATGTGAACATTATTTCAAGGATTCCTAGTTAATTATATGAATTATATAATAAAATTAATAATATTATGAAATATATGTACACTGTATAATAACTAAGTTCATATGAATATATGAGCTAACTAAGGTAATATGAAACGATTTCATCAAATTCATAAAATTATGAGATATATATGAACTATATAACGAAATTAATGATATTATGAAATATGTATGAACTATATATTAACTTCATTCATCTAATTATATGAACTAACTAACGGTTCATTATATGAGCATCCAATGAAATTCTATATGAACATTATATCTAGGGCAGGTTAAGCCTCGAAAAGGACTCCGTACATAGTTCTTCAGTAGTACATCACCGATTCGGTGAAGTCAACGATTCGTCATTGCCTACTCTTTCCCACTATTAAAAACACACAATGATTCGTCCCCATACTGAATGACGAACCACCCGCGCCCCCTCGCATCCCTTTGTCAGCAACCGCGCCAACTCCTGCCGTCATTATCAAGCATCAGAACAGGGCATTTTGATTGTTCGTAGTGCATAGAGACGATCGTCGTTGAAACGCGATTTGTGCGAGCCGTATCGGTACCCTCCCTTCTTGCCCCTCCCTCTCCCGGAAAGAGGCATGGAATTTTTTTCGCATTTTCCTCGTATTTTTCCATCGACGATTAAACACGACGAGCTACATCCTCCGGTATTTTTTTACCCTCTTTTCTTCTCTCTTTTTTTCGCTCTTCGTTTCTTTGCCTCCCGGACTCTCGGGGTTTGGGATGCTACGACACATAAGCGGAACGCACGAACAATCGTTTATATCCTTCCGGTATTTCTTTTCGCGTGTATTGAGCCTCGCGGGGATTTGACGTACCTATATATGTATATGTATATACACATATCGTTCCCTCGTACGAGATATCCTTTCCATCGGCCTCGCGCAGCCAGGATTCAAAAGGGGCAAGGAGGGTAAGGGGCATCTAGATATATATCGAGCACCAATCACCACTATACGACTGCATCTGGAATACGAGAAGTGAGTTTTCATATATATCTATATGCGAAAAAATGATTTTTAAGACATTGAACTTCGATCACCGTTCTCCCAATAGCCAAACGTCACCAAACTCAGCATTGTACAAACTCCAATGTTGTCAAAATCAATATCCTTTCCCCATACACATAAACATATATCAATAAATTTAGCGATCTGAAAAAATCAATTAATTTAGGGGGCTGGGTTGAAATTCCGAACTTTGAATGCCCCGACGGTTTTAAATTCCTAATTTTAATGTTCTGAAACTACAAGTTTCGTAAAGATCATGTCAGCGAAAGTTTACACAGTTGACTGTAAAAGATGTAGAACGGTACGAGTAGCGAGAGAAAAAGGATGCAAATATGATTGCTTATAGGAGATAATATTCAGAAATAATATGAAAAAGATTAACGCTTTATTTGAACGACCAGTAATACGACATACAAAACTCCGAATATGTAATATTAAGTATGCTAACAAATTTCGATTTTTTTTTTATAAAAAACGAGCTATATCTTAAAGTTTAAATATAATAAAGGCTAATAAGAGATTCGTCAGGTTCACGAAAGTTTTAGACTCCGGAAATCATAGCATCGATCATCCAGTTTGCGAAAACTCAAGTTTGGATAGTGTAAGATTCCGATAAAGAACATTCAGAACGTTCAAAATTCCGAAAACTCACACATAAAAAGCAGATTGCAAGTTAGCCTAAAGCGTTTAGATGGCAGCACCACTACTGTAACGAATGTGAACGATGTTCAGATTTTCGGAGTTTTGGTATTTCGGGGTAAAATTCTTTCGGAGTTTTGATCTTTCGGGGTAGTATTCTTTCGGAGTTTTGATCTTTCGTGGTAGAATTTTTTCAGAGTTTTGATCATCCTTCACGTTTTATTGTGAATATGTAATGTAACGATGTTTAACTATCGATGATTCTTATAGATATTCTTATTTTCGGAACTTTTCTCTGTACAAACCTTCGCCATTCAGGAACTCGAATTTCCAACATAACAATTTTTCGGTACTGTGGACTCTCTAATTATGGGAAGTTGATACTTGTTTTATGTACTGTGTTTTCATGTCGGCGCTTTATCAGTCGGTCCCAAGATTATTATCATTTAATTCCTTAGTGTACTATAATTTTCGCTTATCTGATAATTGTGTTTACAAAATTTTGGAATTTCAAATTTTATCGAGTACTAGCTAATAAATTCGGAATTTTGATCGTTCTGATAATTCAAACTTCAGAATTTCAACCCGGCCCCAAATTCAGCAATCTAAAAAATCAATAAATTGATTAATCTAAAAAAATCAGTCAATTTAGCAATTTAAAAAGATCACTAAATATATCAATCTAAAAAAATCAATGAGTCTATTAGTCTAAACAAATAAATTCATTTATGAATGTAAATAAATAAATGAATTGAGTAATATAAAAAAGCAATAAATTGATTAATCTAAAAAATCAGTAAATTTAGTGATCTAAAAATATCACTAAATATAGAACTCTAAGAAATCGATAAATATATTAGTCTAAACAAATAAATAAATTCAATAAATTCAATAATCTACAAAAATCAATAAATTAATTGATCTAGAAAAATCCATCAATTAAATTTTAGTGGCGAAAATCATATTTGCAGCATGTACATGCGGAAGCAAATATCTTGTATGCCTGTGTAAGGGAGGAGGAGAGAGGGCGAGAGAGAGAGAGAGAGAGAGAGAGAGAGAGAGAGGAGCGCGTTCATTATGAAGACGATATATGCAAGCATTGTTTGCACAATGAGAGAAGGGTGACCGTCGCTGCCGATGATGACGGCGACGACAACGAGCCTGTACATGCTCCCCTTAATGCGTACATTCTCCCTCTCTTTCCGGTCTCGCGTAATCGCACCCACGCGACGCATATACCCCGTCTCGTCGCGATGTGCTTGACGCGAGCCTCGGCATTCTTTCGTACAACACGGTATCGCAGGATCTCTCCGTGTTCCTGAATATATACAACTTTCCTAGCCTCGGGCATCTGCTCAATCCTCCGGGACGAATCCACCCCGAAACCCAACTCACCAGTGGAAGACTTGTGGAACTGAACTACTTAAATATGAATGTTCCGTTGCGTATGTCATTTGAAAAGTTTTCAGCCTTTTTAAGAACAACGAATATTTCGAAGCAAAACAAAATTTATTTCTCCATGTAATCTCCTTTGAACTCGATACATTTAGTCCAACGCTTCTCCCAACCTTTCAAACCGTCGGAAAAAATTGACTGTCTAAACCCAAACAATACTAAATTACAGCGTCTTCCACCTCGGCATTTGACGTATATGTTTTTCACCCAAGATGTTTTTTTTGTTATTAAGCTAGGAAACATAAAAAAGTTACTGGGATCTAGATCTGGCGAATATGGTGGGTGCGGAAGCAGTTCAAACTTCGATTTGTTCAATTTTGACATCGCGACCATGCACGTGTCTGTGATGAAAAAAGTCGATTTATTGATTTCAATAAATAAACTTTTATCTATGGAAATCATGTTTATTGACCTTTAAACCCACGTTGTAATTCTTGTTATATTTATTGTTGCATTTTATATTTATGTTATTTTCATTTGAGATGTGAAAAACTATTATTCCGAAGCGATATTGGAAAAAGACGTGAAAACTTCTGGAAACTTCGTTTAAAAAATGAATAAACTTAGCAATTTGAAAAAATTAATAAATTCAGCAAATAAAAAAAATCCATAAATTATTTTTTCTGGTGAAAATCATATTTTCGGACTTTTGAACACAGTTTGTAAATGGTACCCGTGCAGAAATATTGTTATGGATACAGTCCGATCCGGACTAGAATCCAGGTTTCGCATTCGAGATCCAATCGGATATCGGATCGAATCCGGGAGCGAAATGTAAGGCACGCAAATCGGATTCCAGCTAGGATCATAATCTGGAACTATTCAGGACTCTGGTTAGAATCCAAATAGAAACTTTGCATAGGATCCAGGCTAGAATCCTGAACTTCTAGAACAAAATCTAGTTCGATACCGAATCGGATCCCTGGGATGAATGTAAAAATAACCAGGAGATACCGAACCATATCAGCTAGAGAAGCTGGGCATTTTTTGACATAATTTATTCACGGATCTGAAAACGATTAGGTAAAAATTGGTGCTACAGTATAACTGTCAAAACTTATACATTAATAACAGAATTTCGAACAAAATTCTTGACTTTTAATAAAAAAAATCGAAAAATCAATATATAGACCTTGAAAGACATATTTCCTGGAGAAAAGTTATGTAGGTTATTTATTCTAATTATATTTCAATTAAATGGAGATCGTTCGAACTAATAAAATATGTATTTGATTTGCTAAGAAAAACGTATTTAATACATATTTGAAATACGTATTTCAAATTATTGAAATGAATGAAGGTGAATTCCACCCCTTTAAAATGCCGTTTATTAAATTAATTTATGTCAACTATCGGCGAAATGGCATGAAAAATCGTCCCGGAACTTTTTAAAATTTTTATCCGGAAACTTTTCGCTGGTAGTGTATATATATATATATATATATATATAAATATACCGCACTATTATTTAACCGACACCGATAAGGTGGACTTTAATTAACGTTCTTATATAATGAGTGACGTTTGTAATTGGAACACGTGCGCGGAAGTGTTCATGGATATTCACAGAATCGACATAAGCATACAATCGACCACAATCGGCCCACACGCGCTGATAGCTGTCGAAATCGGCACGGCCTTCTAAGTTACATGCTTTTCTATAATACGTCTACTAGCAAGAGTACGTAATTCGCGAGATTTTAGTGCCACACCGCAAATGGCACAGTTGCGCAAACACTGCTCCAAAACATTGCTAACAATGGCAATATATCGTTTCATACTGTCTTTAAGTGGTCAACGTATGGAGTACTGTTTTTTTAAATCGCGTCTGGTGGCCCAGCACATTCGACCACTAAGGACGATTTTATTCGTCATTGGTACGAGCCATTATTTTAGATCCGAATTATTGTGATTTTTGTGCAATCGTTTCTGGCAACGAGAAAACGATTTCTTTTCGCGATACAGAGGGTTCGATAAATGATATGGCATTCATTTCCATGAGTTACGAAAAGAGATAAAGAGGGCGAGAGTGGAGCCGGGAGGGGGCATGGAAGGAGAAATTCCACAGTCGAGATCCGGTAGTTCACGGAGTGTGTAACAATCAAGCAGTGTAATTATGAATGCGGTTGCTCATGAATAATTGCAAATATGGAAGAGAGAGAGAGAGAGAGAGAGAGAGAGAGAGAGAGAGAGAGAGAGAGAGAGAGAGAGAGAGAGGGAGTAATAGGAAAGAGAGAGTACGTGTTTGCCTCGATCCATACGCCTCTGTCTTCTTTGATATTCTTCTCTCGTATATTCCCATCATTTCAGAGTGTTGATCTGTACTCGGTAGTAACGAGGATCAGTACAGTCGAGAAAAATAATTTACTCGAGTTTCTGCACGACACTGACGTGTCGTCATATTTCGCGATGTGGAAGTTTCCTTCTATTATCTTCTTCTCTCTTACACACATCTCTAATCCCATCTTTAAGGCCTTAGGCCACTCTAGGATTTTCCAAAAATCGATTTTTTTCTTTATTAAAAATGTATCTTAGTACTTATAGAATTATATTCCAAAAGATTATGGGCGTGAAAAATCTCTAAGTACTCGATTTTCGAATTCTAGCGCAATCCCTCTTGTTTCATGTCGTGACTTTCTACTAACTTTAAACGCGTTTATCTCAAAACTACATTTTTCAAGTCGGCCAGATTCATAACTGAAATAAATTTCAACCGATCCACTTGAAATTTTAACTTTATATTTAGAATTACATTTTCTGAGGCACTGCGTAGGATTTTTTTTATTATATTGCATAGTTCCTTTTTTATAAAGAATTTTCTGACGATTTTCTCATGGCATTTTATACTTTTTGTTTTAGAAATGCGCCATTTTTACAAAAAAAAACAATATATCAAAAAAATCCTACGTACTTCTATAGCTATTCTTATATATAATCGAAAAAACTGTAGTGTCTCATCATAACTGAAAAATTATAGGAGTTGTTGGTCCGACCGTTGACCTTCCAGAAATGAAGGCGTCATCAGAAAAATGCTGCACAGTCGCCATTTTGACACGTATCGCTGTGAAAAAATAATTTTGTATATTCCATTACGTGTATAATAAAACCTCTCTTTTGTAATTCCGATTTATTTTATGGTTTCGCTGAAAAAAAATCACAAAATATGCCCTTTTTTGGTCTCTAGAGTGGCCTAAGGCCTTAAGGGAGCCTACCAGTCTAGAGCCCGGATAAAAGGTCCAGATTGATAGTCTACAATTTTTTATGGATACCCAGTTGATAGAATTGAAATTCCGTTTGAGGGCCTTTATTCTACATATCTTTGAGTGTCTCGACAATTTTTTTCACAAGATTTTGTAACAATATAGCGGCGCTGAAGGGGGATGAAGCGAGTCATCTTCGTCTGATAGTGTCCCGTGGCCAGCAAAATTTCTCCTCCGTTTGTTTACGTGGAACGAAAATTCAAAATAATTTGAGTTCTAGATAAGATTTGCCTTTGAAGTACGTAGGGTAATCGAAAAATACCTACTTTTGATTAAATAATGCATGTTTGTTGAAGGAGGAAAAAAATTTTTTTCGGTAAAGAAAAAACGCCGAAAGTATTTTTTTTGTTCGGAAAACGTTTTCAACATATAAAAAATTCCCTACATCCTTCGATGTTTTTATAAGGTTGAAAAAATGTGTCAAGTCAATCGGTGAAGATTTGGCGATGTAATGTTATCGGCAGCAGGAAGCTGTCAAACAAAAATGACTTGCTTCAACCACACTGCCGAAAAACAATATTTAATTCAAATAGAATCTATTTAAAACAAATAGGTTTTTTCCTTGTCTCACAGTCTACTAAGACCCTATTTGTTTCAAATATTTTTCTTTATTTGTTCAAGCTATTGTTTTTAAATATTAAATATGTAAAAATTAAATGAATAAAGATTAGATTCGAATTTAATAAATTAAGTTAAACACGATATATCTTGTGAATATGAGAAAGGAATATAGGTTCATGACATAAAAGTGCGGTGAAAAAAAGTAAAATTATTTTTCTTTTTTTTTCAATAATAAGGCTGTTATTTGGAAAAAAGAAGAAAGGTATCGACGTGCCATTTATTAACAGGCGCGACCATTTATGTATAGAAAGACTAACCCTTTTCCTTAACTGCAGAATGTTACAATAGTCTTCTAATGAAAATAAAGCCATGAGATTTTTGAGAGACTGAAACGTGTACCATTTTTCCAGCTGTCTCTTTTGTCTTGTACTACCAGATAAAACGAAATCACATATTTATTACGAATAAATAAGATATTTAGTTATCAGACGATATTAAATAGATCTTGATTTGAGTAAATAAATATATTTAAGATTAATAATTCTAATAATGGAATGCAATAGGAAAAATTTGATTTCACGAAAAATCTAGTTAATTGAAAAAAAAGAAATCAAATAGACGCATCTGGTTAATATAAAAAGAATTTTTCCGCCAGTGCAGTTCCAGCAGTGCTATTTTGTAACGAAATGTTGTAAAAAAAATGGTTAAGATACTTAAAGATATGTAGAATAAACTCTACTAAATAGAATTATTATTTTAACAACCGGGTATCCATGAAAAATTGTCGAAACTCGCCTTTTTTCCGGGCTCTACATTGGTAGTCTCCCTCAACAACATTGCTTTTCACCTTAATCCAATTCTTTTCCATTCAACCCTAGGATCACTCCGACAATTTACACGACACGCTGATACGATAAAAGTAGGTCAGTATTTGACACGGTAGAAAATAATGCCTGAAAAATGCAAACGTGTCCATTTATAAATAAAGAGGGAACAAAAGTACAAATTGTTTTTTCCTTTGACACTCGGGTCGATCTGTAGACAAAAAAAAAACGATCATACGAAATAGACCCTCTTGCCGTACGAATCGATCCTTCATTCGAAATAAATATTAGTCCTGCCACGAATAATCCAGTTTCTAACGGAGGTTACTCGAATAGGCGAGTGAGTCAAGTATAGAAATAACCAATGAACATTTATGACGGTGCTTCAGGCCGTTCCAACTACCTCCCCCTCCATCCTGGATTTTATATCTATATTCGGGTGAAACCAGAAATATATATACATTTCCGCGGTTACGCCGATAGGTATATATAAAGAGCCATATGCAATGTGCATAGCCCGAAATGGGCGTGCGCATAATTTATTCCGTGTCCTGATTAATCCGCAGGATCGATAATCGTTCGCTTTTGCTCGTGGACTTGGGATATCGTTTGTAGCCACCGCGCGCTTTTCCCACGTTAGTGATATCGCCCCTTATCTAAGAGATAGTGTTGCGGCTCGATGTTGGCGGCGGGCCGGGGTGGGACGGCCAAGTATCGCGGGAATTCGATTTGTGCGAGAAAGTAAAATCGGTTAACAGCTAATATATACTCGTATGGATAAATATATGTATATATATATATACATATTTGTAGGAAGCGTGAAAGCAAACAAGAGGAAAGACTTATTACCAATTACGACTGTGAAAAAGAGTATAATAAATATTATAAATATAATAAATATATTATGTGTATTATTAATATATACACTGTCGGCCAAAAGTTGAATACACTAGGCATAATTTCTTACCGCACTAAAAGCTAGATAGAGATCTCAAAAATAAAGATAATTGAATTTCCCAAGTGGCATTTTAAGGAGGACAAATTTGCCTTTATTTTGCTTTTGTAGAAAATTATTTACGATTTTTTTTTGCCCCGGTGCACACTTTTGAATGTGGCCATTTTTCGGCTATTTTTTGGCGGTCGAAAATTAACTGCAAAGTGTGTGGAAAATTGTTTTCTTGGATTTTTGCCATAGTAAACTTAAAAAGGATATCAAAAGCTACATTTTTATTTTTTATAAAGTCTCGTACGATTTTTTTTTCGCCCCAGTATTGTATTTTTAGCTAAAAGAGACATGTTTTAGAAAAAAAGGTGTCATCGAAGAACTATAATGTTTTAGAAGAAATTTCAAGATGGTAAAAAGTTGCATGGGTTCACACTGGAGTAGCTAGAATTTTGTCAGAATTTTTTTTTGACATTATTGTTTTCACCATTTTTTATTGGAAGTCTAATGAGTTGAGAGGCTCCACTTGGGAATTATGGGGTCTAGAACAATATATTAAGAAAGGAAGTTTGTTTACATTTCCATTTTTAATTAACTGCAATATTTTTTTTATTTATTAATTTTTTCTTTTGAAAATTATAATGAAAAAATTTAAATGAATTTTTTTTTAATTCTAATAAAATTGTAGTTCATCAAAAATCAAAATTTAAACAAATGTCCTTTCTTAATATCTTGTTCTAGACCCCATCATTCCCAAGTGGAGCCTCTTCCCTCATCGAAGTTCCAATAAAAAATGGTAAAAACAAAAATGTCAAAAAAAAATTCTGAAAAAATTCTTGCCACTCCAGTTTGAACCCATGCAGCTTTTTACCCTCTTGATATTTCCTCTGAAACCCTATAGTTCTTCGATGACGCCTGTATTCTAAAACATGTCTTTATTAGCTTAATATGCAATACTGGGGCGAAAATAATCCTACGAGACTTTCTAAAAAATAAAAATGTAGGTTTTGATAACCTTTTTAAGTTTACTATGGAAAAACCGACGAAAAAATTTTCCACAACTTTTGCAGTTAATTTTCGACCGCCAAAAAATAGCCGAAAAATGGCCAAGTTCAAAAGTGCGTACCTGGGCGAAAAAAAATCGTAAAGAATTTTCTAAAAAAGCAAATGAAAGGTGAATTTGTATTCTTTAAAAGTCCACTTGGGAAATTCAGTTATCTTTATTTTTGAGTCCGCTATCTAACTTTTAGTGCAGTAAGAAATTTCGACTAGTGTATCCAAACTTTTGGCCGGCAGTGTATATATATATATAATATATATATATATATATATATATATATATATATATATATATATATATATATATATATATATATATATATATTAATTATAATATTATAAATACATATTCATCATAAGAAATATATTAACTGATAATAACGACATTGAAATGCAAGGATCTTTATTCTTCATTTTCTATTTCTGTAGTTTCTTCCTATAGAAAACGTTTTTTTTGCCAATTGTGATTGTAAATATCTAGTGAGAATACGTAAAAGTATTCCAGTCATACTCATAGCCTAAATCGAGCAAAAAGAAATTTCATCAATTGAAAAGAATTAATTTTCCTTACGTTACAACGATCATTGATATTGAAAAAATGTGTAAAATATTTTTTAAATATTTTAACGTATAGCAATACTACAGAAAACAGGCTGAAAAAATTCAACAACATTTTTTTGACGTATTTTCATTAACCGGTCGGCATAAATTTGGGGCCCAAAAAACAAGTCGATTTTCAATTTTTTTTTCTGACGAGAGTATTGGCATTACGACATCAGGATTTTACACAAAATCAATACATAGTCTTGCTAGTTTCCAGTTTTTTTTAATGAAAAATATTTATAAACAATGAAGTAATTTTTATTTAAACGAAGTATCGGCATGGCTGCATCGTGTTTAAAAAATTCAAGCTTATGAAAAGTCTTTAAATTAGTCATTTGCAGTTGATAAAGATTGACCGTGCCACTTCAGAAACAAACTTAAGAAAATGGAATTAAATTCCATCCATTCTCGATAACTCGATTCTGTTCAATAATGTGGGAATCCTTTAAGATTCAAATTGGATTTGCACATTGGATTCTAATGGGGAATTAGAATCCAATGTACGAGTGTGGCGTTTTAGTGTAGGGATCCGATCAGCTATATATATCTTTTTTTTTCTTCGAAAGAGTACTTCAAAAAACCCATTAAATATCATATTTTTCTCGGTCGCGAAATCTCCGCAGCAGGCCCTTAAAAAGCACATGTCCATCTGATAATTGTCATCCTATGAATATCCATATATAATCTGTCAAAGGCATCCAGCCTGCACAAATTTGCGGAGATCACATCGACGAAAGTTCCACACTTATGCATTGGTAAATACACCCACGGCAAGTACATTCGTGGATACGAAACGCAACGGCAAGCACATACAGCAGCAGCAGCAACGCGGACAATAATGAACGGCCCCGACTGTATCGCGACGCAATCTGCGCATACTTAACGGCGGAAACTGCATATTCATGCAGTGTGCTTCGCGCGCAAACGAGATGGTCGTTCGAGAGGAGGACCGCGATGCGGGGGAGGATCACGAAGGCATCAGTCGTCCGCTATTAACGTAATTTTTTAGTTCGCATTTTTTTTTCATATTTTCTTGTCGGATCGGGCCCCCTCCCCCACCCCCCACTTTTTTCTTTGTTCTTCCTACATTTTCTTTTTTAATTTTGTCTTTTTTTTGTATACTTCGATATGCTCGAGATCGAGCAGATTTAGGAATTAATTATTCGAGTCATTGGATAAAGTTCTAGATTCACGAGAGAGATAATGAGGGAAAAGTCGAGCGAGAGAAAAAAGGTGACCGAATAAAATCGGGCGATTCGGGTCGTGACTCGTAACCGGTAATCGATTTGCATTATGATAAAGCTTAACCCCTCCCCCCCCCCCCCCCCCAAATGTTCTTGATTTTAAGACGTTGCACCACCTTGGCGCTCGGAAAAAAAGTTATAACATTTTTATTTTTATTTTGACTCAGCTATTAAATATATAAAATAATTTTTATTTCTCACAAATACATTATATTTTTATGAACTAATAAAAAAACGGATAATTTTTTTTTTTTATGGCCGAGATATGAGTCGTCTAGTAAATCCCTGAGTCTTCTAAAAATCCTTGCCGATGATGGACTTTTTTTCTCCGTCAGGCAGCATCCGAGAAAGAAAATCTTGTAGAAAAGGTAATAGCTAAAGTGTAGCATAGGGATTTTGTTTTTTTAATTTTGTGTAGGAATGACAGCTGTTTGAAAAAAAATTCTGATTTTCACAAAAATGTTGAGTTTTGAAAATTGATAAAAAATGGACGCGGAATCCAATTTAAAAAAATCCTATGCTGAGTCCTAGATAATATTATGAAGAATAGGTGGTATAAATTTCTTCAAAATCGGTCGAGTAGATCTCGAGATATTTTGTCCACTAGTTAGAAAAGAAGGATTAGGGGCCCTACTACACGACCTATATCACCGCTATTTGAATTTTTTTTTCATCCAATATTTTTCTTCAAGTTTCTTCGCAAAGCTTGTATTTGTGACAAATCAATCTATTTTTATATGTTTAATAGTCGCGTGAAAATTTTTTTTCATTTTTCTATCTATTTTTCCGAGTACCAAGATCGTGTAACCCCTTAATGGGGGGAGAGGGAGGGGCGCTTGTGAACCGCAAATCGCGATGAGTTTATTTTCGACGAGTGACTTTCTCTTCTGACGGAGCTTTTGCTGATGTTCGCCCTGTCTATGTTGCCGATGAATTCTCGTGTGCATCGAAAAGCTTTTAGCACGTATGAGCGCCGCCCAAGAATTGCCAACCGGATATACAGTACCCGGATTCGCAATCTGAAAATATTATTTTGAACGGCTGAATCTTCTTGGCTTTTCAACTCTGTCTCACTCTCTCTCTCTCTCTCTCTCTCTCTCTCTCTGTCTCTGTCTCTGTCTCTGTCTCTGTCTCTGTCTCTGTCTCTATCTCTCTCCCTCTCTCTCTCTCTCTCTCTCATCTCTCTCTCTCTCTCTCTCTCTCTCTCTCACTCTCTCTCTCTATCTCTCCCTCTCTATCTCTCCCTCTCTATCTCTCCTTTTCTTTCTCTTTCGCTGTCTCACTCTCTCAGTCTCTACTTTTCTTTCTCTCTCGCTCGCTCTCTCTCACACACACACACACACACACACACACACACACACACACGCTCACTCTCTCTCTCTAGCTCCCCTTTTCTCTCTCTTTCTCTTTTTTTCTCTCCCTCACCGTTGCTGCACCCCGAATGCACTCGCATTTAACCCAGTGACTCGATTTTCTCAAACTTCTCTTTCTCCCGTGACAAATGGATAAAAAGTGAACGCAACGAAGAGCAAAAAAGAGGCAGAGAGGGAGGGAAAGAGAGAGCCTAAGCTCTCTTTGTGTGCGCATGGGAGGAAGCGAGAGAAGGACACCTAAAAATCGTAAAAATTTATCTGCAAATAGGGACAGGGAGGGAAAGAGAGAGAGAGAGAGAGAGAGAGAGAGAGAGAGAGAGAGAGAGAGAGAGAGAGAGAGAGAGAGAGAGAGAGAGAGAGAGAGAGAGAGAGAGAGAGAGAGAGATTGAGAGACTGAAAAGCTTTCGCTTTCAATGACAATTTCGACGTCGACGAATGAGAAAAAAAAAGAAGCGCAAGATGTTATATAGAGCGCTTCGACGACGTTGTTGAGACACTCGATCGAGAAAACTTCGCAATTGGGGGCCAAGTTCAAGTCTTTCTCATTCGTTGCAATAAAATAAATATGGATATATCTATAGTCATGGCGAACGTTTCATCAGTATAAGTATTTATATTGATATGAACGTGCGTGTCAGAGCGTCTGAGTTACATCGATTATAAATATAGATATACACTTAAAACCTATAATTAAAAATACAGAAATCGACACTGGTGGATGGGCGGTCGAGGTCCGGCGTCGACGGTTCTTCGAGAATCAAAAGAATATGGGGCCGCATATACCAATAGGGGTTTTTCACAGTTTTCCCGTACCCTCGACGAATGCGGTATAGTGCTTAAGGCCATAGGCCACTCTAGAGGCCAAAAAAGGGGTTTTTTTTTCAGCGAAACCGTACAATAAATCGGAATTACAAAATAGGGGTTTTATTAACACGTAATTGACTGTACAAAATTATTTTTTCACAGCGATACATGTCAAAATGGCGACTGTGCAGCATTGCACAAAAAATTCAATTACATTATTCGGATATTCTTATTGTCAGTACCATCACGATTTCCCGTTTTTACATGTGTATTTTGGTGAAAAATAATTTCAAGGTCATGATATCATAGGTCGTTGGATTCGTCTGAATATCAGCTACAACGTCTTAATATAAAAAAAAACATGTTCCCATTTAAAAAATCAGTGATGACCTTGAGAACGCAAAAACTATGACCTTGACAAAAATGAATTTTTCACCACTGTATCAGCCCTTCGAAATCAATCAAATTACCTCGTGACATTTTTTTCGTCACTCTAAAGGCAACGGAGATATTTGTGGTGGACACGTTAAATGGTCCACCCTGTATATATTAAGAACCCTTCTTAAAATATCCAGATATGCTCGTAATTAAAATTACATAAATATAACGGGTTTTAAATATATATATACGTCCATGTACGTCTATGTATACATATGTGCATATTCATAGCCGGTCCAGCCTGTCCAATGGTCCAATGGTCCACCCTGTATATATACATGCCGGCTGTTACCTCGGCTGGACGCGCGTTAAAATCCTATCGATGGCCAAACTACCTCTTCAATACCATATTTTATTCAATTTTTGATGAAATTGTGGAATATTGTACATAGTATACTGAAAAAAGAACGCACTACCTCACTATGTGGGATTCTTCCCCACCAAAACTTCTCTCTCGTTCTTCCTCGCAACTTCTAATTAATTTAATTAACACAAACGACAAGTAACAAAATGTTCCAAAGATTCAAAAAATGCCGATAAAACATCCCTCGCTTTTTTATTTTATGTAGACATAAAGATTTACAGAACAGATCTTACACACAAATTATGCCTTTTTATATGTAAATTTTAGAAAATTACTTAATTTGATCCCTTGTCCGAAGTTTTTCTTACATTTTTCTATATACAACGCTTACTGAAAATAATAACGAACTCCAAAGACCATTTATGAAAATGAAAATACTACCCAGGCCTCACGATTATTCGTCGATTTTTTTTTGTTCATCCGTTCATGGTCATTCATTTTTTTCAATTTTCATTACCTTTGCTTATTGCAATTGTAGTTAATTAGATAGGCCAATGC
Organism: Ophion ventricosus; assembly: GCA_963932345.1. Lineage (NCBI taxonomy): Eukaryota > Metazoa > Arthropoda > Insecta > Hymenoptera > Ichneumonidae > Ophion > Ophion ventricosus. The sequence continues at coordinate 32,944,521 of OZ010712.1, forward strand.
CCATCAGCCTAAATCCTATTCCAGCCTTCAAGCTGTGTTTCGGTCAAAAACTCAGTAAAATCAATTCGGTAGTGGTCAAGGTATAAACGAACAGCCATAGCGACCTTATAGATTTACTATAAACATGAAAGAAATACCTATACCTATAAAGATCACAGAGAGCCATCCGAATAACTTCTCTACCCCCTGCATAGCCCTTCTTCGCCCCTATCGAACTGACCAACTTCCCGAAAACTTATGCAACCCCTGTTATCGCACGACGAGAGCCCACACCTCTTGGGATCTCCTTGAAAGTGAAATTCCGACGAGGACGACTTCCAGCGCAAAAATTACGTCGCGCATCCCCCCTCACCCCGTTACTCCCTTTGTCACTCGCCCTGATACCGCGCTTTTCTCGCGCTCGTGAGTCATCGCGCGCGGCTCCACGGTTTTATAGTCCGTCGTGGTGTGGCATGGGAACGGGGGCGGCGGAGGGACCGGGGGGTGGGGGTCGGCATTGGTCGTCGAGGGTTATATACGCCGCGGGTTCTCTCGTCGACGATAATTGTCTGTGCACACCGAACTCATTGACCTCGGTAGTATTGATTTTTTGTTCGAGACACCCTACTCGTCCGAGGGCCTTGCATTAAAATCGATCCCCCCTCCATTACGCCTACGCAACGTAACAGCAACGTACACCACGTACACAACACGTACACCCACACATCTATATAAATTCGAGTACAGAAGCTGCCGGTTTTCGTATCGTATCAGTGCGGGGGTGTGGGAGGAGGGAGGAGGGGAGGGGCGATAAGCGTAACACGATACGACGAGAGCTCATTACAGCTCTAATTCGAAAGTTTCACCCTCTCTCGTGTCGAACACTCCGCGTGTAAGGATCCCTCGTTCTCCACTGTAGTTGGGCGAAGCGTCGGCAAAAGTATTACACGTATTTATAAATATACTTTCTTCCGCCCGCGGCTTCGTTGCCCCATAGAAACTTCGTTGCCGGTTGCACCCCTTATTAGGGGTTGTAAAAGAAAAAATCCCAAAATATGCGTTCTATCATTTGTTTTTGAAGAATATTTATAGCGAGTTTAAAGTTGACTAAATTCAATTAAGTTTAAAGTTGACTACGTTGAATTTTCGTAACAGAGACTTCTCAGAGAAGTGGAGAAATATTGTCATAGATACAGTCCGATACGGACTAGGATCCTGGTTTCTCAATCGAGATCCAGTCGGATATCGGATCGGACCCGTGAGCGAAATGTAACGCTCGCAAATCGGATTCCAGCCAGGATCCTAATCCGGAACTATTAAGGACTCTGGTCAGAATCCAAATAGGAACTTTGCACAGGATCCAGGCTAGAATCACGAACTTCTAAAACAAGATCTAGTTCGATATCGAATCGGATACCAGGGATGAATGTAAAAATCACCTGGAGATACCGATCCGTATCAGCTGGAGACGCTGGACGTTTTACGAAATCATTTATTCAAGGATCTGAAAAAGATTAGGTCAAAATTGGTGCTACAGTATAATTATCAAAACTTACATATTTTAATAACAGAATTTCGAACATAATTCTTTACATTTAATTTAAAAATTCGAAAAAAACAATGTATAGATCTTGAAAAACTTATGTTGTTGGAGAATAGTGATATAGATTATTTATTCTAAGTAATTATATTTAAATTAAACGGAGATCGTTTGAATTAAGAAAAAGTATATTTAATCTGCTAAGAAAAATGTATTTAACACGCATTGGAAATACGAATTTCAAATTCTTGCTACCACGTCGTCGTCAGTGTTGGGCGTTAATTAAATTGTCAATTAATTCACTAATTGACTAAGAAAGTAATTGCAATTAATTTAATTGCAATTAACATTAATTGCATTCAACTATTAATTGCATGTTGCAATTAATTTATTTGTATTAATCTATGTTAATTGCAACTCGCAATTAAAACAATTGCAATTAACTGTTTTAAGTTGTTCTAAGAAACAATTAAAACTAAAGATTAACCTATTTAACTTTTAAGCCTACAAAACCCAAACGATACGATGTATTCGTTTGGGTTTTGTAGGCTTATGCAGCGCCTTATACAATAATCAGTTTTAATTGTTAGTTTTTAATCAAATACACCAAAAAGATTGAAAATTAATTAGTTTCTAATTGTGGGAAGTCAGGATTAACAATTGATTAATTGTTAATTGCGACTACAGAAATTAACAATTAATTAATTCTTAATCGTGAGTTTTTACAATTACAATTAATTAATTGTTAATTGTTGTAGTCGTGATGAACAATTAATCAATTGTTAATCTTTAGTTATCTTAGCAATTAAATTTTGCCCAACAATGGTATCATATCCTGATCGAGATCCGATCGGAACTTAGGTATCCCTGAGAAATTTCTGCACGGGAACATGCAAAAATGTCTAAATATACGAAATTTATGTGAAATTTTTCATTCTAGTTGGGTACAACAGTTGATTGTAATTTATTTTTATTAACCGCCACTGTAATGATTCGAAAGAGTCCTGCCTTAAGACCCCACAAAATGATGATAAATGAATGATAAAAATGAGAACATAAAGAAATCAAAAGAATTATCATTGCATTCCAATTATGCAAACTTCAATACGATTCGATGTGGCGGATTCAAAATAAACTTTCATCGTGTTTATATATAGCGCTGTATATCTTTCTCTTTCTATCTTTGGCCGTGCTTAAATCGACCCGCACGGGGGGTTCGTGTCTCGTTTTGTCTCTCATACTCGACCCTGCCGCAACCCTTTCTATGCATCCCTCCTGCTCTCTTGCTAATCAACGCCCTGCCCTCTTAATTTATATATATATATATATATATATATATATATATATACGTATGTATTCATATATATTTTACTCCGTTCGTTCTCTACCGGCTCTCCCCTCGGCTTCCAGTTCCAGCTCTCTCTTAGCCATCGTGACATCGCGGGCACCCCTTCTCATCCGCGAGGGATCGTGGCCCCTCGATCCCCTTGCCAATTTATACTACTTCCAATCCGGTAAAATAAAGGAAAAAAACAAGCTTTTCCGCTTTTTTTTGGTTATTCCGACACCGCACACCCCCGCCCCCCCCCCCCCCCCCCCCCCCTCCATCAACCCCTTTATGGCGCGTTGCGTTTTTACATGGCGACGGAAGAACACCCTTTCTGCTTTATCTCTCAGGCCTTCCGGTGTGTGTATTTGTATGCCTGGCTCTCGCACCTAAATGTTTGTCTCGAACTCGTGAAATATAGAATGGAAATCGAGGATGTAATGGGACCGGGTGACCAATACGCGAGAGGTGCGCTCGAGGGTGTGTCCCTAAATGCACGATAAAGGGAGAGAGACGGAAGGAGGGCGGGAGGGAAAGGGAGAAAGAGCGGTAGGGTGAGAAACTGACGGGGAAGAGAATTATTGGAACAGCGGAGATCGAATATTGGAGGTTGTTTTTTCCGAAATTATTTTTTAATTACCGATTTTTAAAAATTATTCATAAGAAATTTATATAGTTTCTTTCCAATTATTTTATTATTTTGTATATATATATACACACACACCCACTACTGGTGAAATTTTGGATGTTCGATCGGGCCGCAAGCAACTCTCTATATAATAATTTAAAAGAACCAGGCCCACGATTCTTTTTCAAAATGATCTAATACTTTTTCCATTCACTGGATGAATTTGAACATGGTTGTCGTTACTCAGCGATTTGCCTACTCTCATGAACTCGCGTCTTATTTTTTTCTCTCAGAAATCCCAACCGGAATTTCCTTTTTCTCGAGGGACTAAAAAGAACCAAGGCTTATGTCCGATGCGGCATTAAAAATAATTTTTTTCCAATTTTATTTCCTCAAGGTTATTCAGGTATACGTGGAGTAGTGCAGCTTTTGGAAAACGCGCCATCACTCGCGTAAATTGGAAACCTAGAATAAAACATCTAGTGGAAAAATAATTAAATTGGAACAAAATTTAACAGATTGGAGTATGGAAAGAGATGGTACAGGGTGTCTCAAAATTATCTGACATTTTCATTTATTAATAAAACGTATTATTTATTTGAAAAGTACGAATATTTTTATTTTGATATAAGGTCAAACATGGAGGTTATGTGTGGAACACAAATCTGATAAATGGTCGCCTCGTCCTTTTTTTGTAGACGTTCACTCTTTCAACGATATTTTCAATAAGATTTTGGCATAATAGCGGACTAATTTCATTAATGGTGCGTTCAATTGCTTCCTTGAGCTCCTGAATGGCCTGTAGATCATTGGCATACACTTTTCCTTTCGGAAAAGCCCCAAAGAAAGAAGTCCAATGGCGTTAAATCGCACGATCTTGGTGGCCAATTCACCTCGCCGCGACGCGAGAGAACAAAACCATGAAACTTCGTCTGCAATAACTGCATTGTTTCACATTGCGTTTTCACCATTTCTATGCGTTGCTCGATCGTGTGATTCTCCATGACTAAACCTCAATACTTCCTGACGCCAGTTGTCAAAGATTACTACGCTATGTTCGCCACAAAAAAAATGGCGCGCGATTTAAAATGTCAGGTCATTTTGAGACACTAGTAATTTCGTAGCCTAACATTCCGTTGCGTCCACAGCCCTTTTAAGCTGCACTATACCGCTTCTGCCGAAAGTACGGAGAAACTGTGGAAAACCCCTACCCATAACCGTGCTGATGTCAAGGCATCCCTACTACATTCGGGGCCTTCAAGAAATTATTTGTGGATTCCCTAGTAGAGATTGTCATAAAAGAGCCAGCCCCGGCTCCTATTAGGGAATGACAGGGTAGGTAGCTTGACTAAAACTATACCCGTCCGGAAAATTGGCAGGACATCCCTAATGCAATTTGAGGCCTTCAATGGATTGTTTGTGGATTCCCTAGTAGGGTTTTCCATAAAAGAGCCGGATCGGGCCCCTATTAGGGAATGTAGGGTATCTATTAGTAGGGTTGGTAGGTTGATTAAAACTTTGGTCCAAGTACGGAGACCAAGTAAGAGCCTTTAAGGGGTGTAGTTGTAGATTCCCTAGTAGTGATTTTCCCAATACTACCAGACTTTTCTATTATAGGAGTAAATCAGTATAAATTGCTTGACTAAAGAATTTGTGGCATAATAATTATCCAGATCGACTAAATATAATAATTCAGCTATGCGTTTACTAGACGAGCTGTGATGCCTTGAACCAACACGCATGCAGTGCGTTCATTAGAACAACGCGGGATCAAACGTGTCAAAATGTGCGACAGAATTCTAAGCCTCAAATTTATTGAATACATTTCTTTTTCACAGTGCACACACATGCACGTACATATATGGCTGCAATAATTTATATGAGGCACCGTTGAGGCAATTTTAAACGGCCCTGGTTATTTTGCCTTCAATGGACCTCGGTAGCAAAGTGTGACCAGCCACTGATGGCCCATGTGAAGCTTCCAGACTAGGGCCTCAATAAATTTAAGGAATATTAAGATGGGCCCGAGCAAAGCCCGAACTCAATTTCCGCACGGGTATGTACGGAGACCAAGCAAAGGTCTTTAAAGCTCATAGTTGTAGATTCTCTAGTATGGATTTCCCGAATACTACCAGACTTTGCCACTGGGGAAAACCAATATAAATAGCTTGACGAAATAATTCATGGTACAATAATTATCACAATATATTATATATCATTAACCTAATGAAACAGGCATATAATTTCTTCCTCTCTCTCTCTCTCTCTCTCTCTCTCTCTCTCTCTCTCTCTCTCTCTCTCTCTTAAAGCTCTAACTCAATTTCCGCAAGGCTAAAGACGGCTCTATATTCTGATTCTCTGGTGCACAGACGTTTTACTCACTTGAGTAGATATCTACACCAAGGACTCAGAAGTACTGGCCTTCCGCCTAATGCTCGATGCGCCAGTCGGTACACAGCTAAGCGGTCACCGCTCCGAGTATCGGCCATGCACAATGCTGCTTAACTCGACGGACCGCCGGTGTCGACCCCGATCGTCCATCCGCCAGTCGGTGGTAGTGTATTCAAATATTTATAAAATATATGTGGAAGAATCTTTAGAACTCATTTACCAATTATCAGTAAGAGTGTTTATCATATATAAATATGAATGTGTATGCGTATGGGTGACATATCATTTTTACATTTCGATAAATTCCCGTCAAATAACAAAAAAAACTATTGGTGTTTATTATTTGTTTTACAATTCACATGACCCTCTAGAACTTCTTTGTCGCCTTTACATACTCACTCCATGTCCACCGGGTATGCAAAACATCATAGTCAATTCTTCCCTCAGTTAAAAAGGATTAAGGACCACATATATATATATATATATATATATATATTAAATATTGTCTATGTTGTTTTATTATTCGGCAGTGTACTCCCGTGAATATGGACAATTTATATAATTATATAAGACTAAAGCTTAGTCGTTTCGAGCTTATAAACGTTACCTCCCCCCTCCCTCTTCAGTGCTTCAGTGCTGTAAGCGTTGTTATACCTATACTACAGTTGCATATTGTAGGTACGAGCCAGAGGGTGGAATGCTTTCGAGTCGTACATGCCAGGCTGTACAGACGGACCTGGCATTTTTTTACGACTGCACAGTGATGCTTTATTTATGAGTGGTGACCAGGAGAGAGAGAGAGAGAGAGAGAGAGAGAGCCAAGTGATCGCGATGGAACGAAAGGTATGCACAGCAACCGAGAGGTCCTTTGTCCACCCTGTAACCCCGAATGTTTTATTTATTTATATTTGTTATTTTATATTTTAACGAGGTTCTTAGGCTCTTAGGGCAGCTTGCGGCTGCGGCGGCCTAGGCATTATAGACAAACTGATAGACAGAGTCAGGGGTCTTCTTAAGTTTTTTTTATTTTCATTTTTTTCGGAAAGCGCTGTTGTATGATAACTCGAGAGATGTGAGGAGATGAATGTATACATAGATGTAATGGGATAATTTTTTTGTCCTATCAATACATCGAGAGAGAATGAGAGAGAGAGAGAGAGAGAGAAAGAGAGAGAGAGAGAGAGAGAGAGAGAGAGAGAGAGGAGGCCCCAAAAAAACGGCATCTAGTCATGAAAAACGTGAATGTACAACGAGGAACAAAACACAGAAGCCTCTGCTCCTGGGGTTCTCCAATTATACATTTTCGCGTCTCCAGCCTCCAAGCTGTATATTCTCCCTTTCCAATCTGTACCCTCTCCCGCGAACTTCCTCTCCCAATCACGTTAACCTTTTTGCCCTCTCGCGCTGCTCCAATCTTATATTATTATTGCCTATATCGTCTTTTCGGATAGCTGACCTTTTATTTATTTTTTGTTCTGGACCTCTAGTTGTATAATAAAAATAAATCAATAATAGACTAAAAGAAATGAATAATATAATAATAGTTAGGTTAAACTGGCGAAGTGCGGGTAGGGAGTGATAGGAAGGGTTTCAATTGGAAAGGGTTATACGTGAAAACCCTCAAGGGTATACGCTTGGAAATCAGGAAATAATTGAATAAAATAATAAAATTAAAAAATAAATAAATAAATTACAATCATAATCATAATTGTAATATAATTTAAAAAATAATAATAGTAAACAATAATAAGGTTGAGCCCACCCCACCGAGATTGATGAATGTTTTCCAATGCAAACTGAGAAATTTTGTCGCCCGAAGCAATAAAATCTTGTGATCATTTTAAAAAAATGATAATAATAATAGAGGAAAAGCGCGGGATGGACGAGTGCCGTAGAGGCTTTTTCCTCAGGAGCGAATTACATAAACACGATGACATTATATCCTTTATCAATGTTAACAAAAGTCTCGAGATCGCTACGATTATTGATTCTCGTTTTTTATTTCTTTTTTTTTTTTACTTTATTACAACACCGCACTCGAGTATGCGGACAAGATCCTTGTTTATAGTGTATCGAGTCAGTATAAAAATAGAAAAATGTTACGGACAAGTCATATTGCGCTTACGCGAGAAGCTTCAACATTTGTTTTCTCTTCTCTTTACGTATAATTAGATATCGGGACTCGAGGTCCCAAACAATGGGCGCGAATACTCTTCAATTAAGAACGAACGAGCCCGTAAGCGAGAGCAGCAAAAAAAGGGAATTTGTGTTCGATCTCGAGGATCGTCTAACCGGAGCGTTGAATTGAAAAATTCATCCCTTAACTTTTCTGAGATCGGCGCTATCTGCGAGGACACTTTGCGGCTTCTCGCTCTCTCTGTCTCTCTCTCTCTCGCTTTCTGTTTACGATAATGTGTTGACATTTGTAAGTGCATGTTTGAATATATATATCTATATATACGTGTACATGCGATACAAGCTGTCAATCGTACAGAGAGTTGGAAGGAGAGCACGAGAGAGAGCGAGAGGGAGAGAGAGAGAGTAAGAGAGAGAGTTAGAGAGAGAGAGACAGACAGACAGAGAGAGAGTGAGTGAGAGAGGGAGGGAGAGAGGGAGGGAGAGAGAGAGAGAGAGAGAGAGAGAGAGAGAGAGAGAGAGACCAGCGCGTATCAACGTAAACGCAGGCACGGAAATTCAGCCGGACAGCACGGGGGTGAAAGGAGGCGCGGAAGGGGTGAGCAACGAGGGTGGCGATAGATAGACCATACACAGAGAAATTCCAGTAGAAAAAGCGCGCGAATGTGCGAGAGATCGAACGAGAAGCGATGCATAAGAGAGAAAGAGAGAGAGAGAGAGAGAGAGAGAGAGAGAGAGAGAGAGAGAGAGAGAGAGAGAGAGAGAGAGAGAGAGACAGAGAGAGAGAGAGAGAGAGAAATTTACAGCAGTACGGGAAGAGATCGAAGAGCGTTCGAACGAATGAACGACCGGACGAACTAACAGGTTCGGGACCGGTTCTAGATCGCCGCTGGTCGTCACTCCCTCTCTCTCGTTCGTATAAATCAGCTATGCTTATCGGTCTTTCATCGTCCCGAGCCGCGAGAGAGAGAGAGAGAGAGAGAGAGAGAGAGAGAAAGGAGGGAGGAGAGGAGCCGAGAGGGACAAGGGAAGAAAGAGCTTCGGTTGTGATGGCGGTGGTGATGGTGGTAGTAGTGGTGGTAGCATCAGCAGCAGCAGCAGCAGCAGGGCGGAGGTGAATTCATTCCATTCTCCCTCTAAATACGAATTCTTTTTTTCCACCCTCCCATCTGTACCCGTCTGTGTGTTTCAACCGTATATACATACATATATATATATATATATATATACACGCATATGTATACACTAAGCGAAAACCTATTTCGATTAAAATGGCGCTATCCGGAATCGCTTTTTTTCTTTTTTTTTGCATTTTGTCGGATTATGAAAGGTAGGATCGAAAACCCCCGACAACGTCGATTCGTTTTTCCGCAGGACATCGCGTTCATCGTGTATGTGCATGGCTATACGTATGTGTGTACGGTCTTTGTCCCTTCTGTCTGCAATAATGGCCGCATATATATATATATATATATATATATATATATATATATATAATAATTGAAAAAAGAACGTAGCAACGCTCTTGTGTCTCATTATAAAAATATCGGTACCTGTCCATAATAAATGGACTCGGAACTGCGTACACACATAGTCCTTGCCAGTTATAGAATTTAGTTTTATCTTTATGGCAGCATATCAGTATTTGATTCATCTACGAATGCCCAATTTATAGGGCGGGACAATTTATATCTGCGAGAATATGAGGGTGGGAAGGGGGAATGCGTTGGAATAGGATATTTGTTTTTCTTGTCTTTTGTAATATATATTTAAAGAAATAGAGTATCGAAGGGTATTTTACTGGCATTTTATTTGTCATTTACTTGACAGACACTGAATTTCAGTTAGCTCAATTTTATTCAACATTTATTTGATGGACATTGTATTTTATTTGACATATATTTGACAGACATTGAATTTTTCTTGACACAATATGTCTGTTATATCTTCATGGCATTATATCAGCATTTCTTTGATTTAACTACAATTACCCAATTTATACGAAGGGACACTTTTAAATTTTAATTGTTTCTTTTTTTTCTCTTTTTTAATGTATAGATAAAAAATGGAGAATCGAGGGGCATTTTACTTGAATTTGATTTGATATTTTGATATATTTTGACAGCCCTTGAATTTTATTCGACATCATTTCATTTGGCAGAGTCTATCAGTTATATCTTTCTGACGTCACATCAGTATTTCTTTGATTTAATTACGAGTGCCCAATTTATACGAAGGGACAAATTATAACAGTACGACTATGAGCGAGGGAGGGGGGAATGTATTGGGTTTTTTTCGTTTGTTTAATATGTTTTTTTAAATATATAAGTAAAAAATGGGGAACCGACGAGTATTTCTCTTGAATTGAGGCTGGTTGGATTTTCCGTTTGATATTTAATGAAAGGGAGTATTCACGTTGCCGAGGTATGCTTGGCGCGATTATACGCGACGTTGATAACAGCTATTTGATTGTTATAAAATTTTGATCGAATTGAATAGACTTTTTTTTATGAAATAATGTTTTATGAGTGGGGGAATGTATTAGGGGAGGATTGGGATACTGATTTTAATGAAAAAATGTACGTGTGGGCCCGACAGTGTTTCGGTCGAGTCTGATAACCTGGGGTTTTGGGGTTGTTCGTAACTGGATCATTAGTGTCGGACACGATAGGCTTTGGAATGCGATGCATGACACGATCTTTTCCAGCTTGCGAAACATTGGCTGAAGTCTGATGAACCATCAAGTAGATTAATAAATACTTTAAGGTGACATTTATTTGACTCGATAAAATTATTTTGGAGATGTTAACAATCTTAAAGAAAGTTAATGGAATGTTTTTTTTTTTTGATACGGCTGCTGTGAGTCCAATGCAATCATTACTTCGAGCCGGAGACGTATTCTCATAGAAGTAAATAAAATGATCATTGCTGGGAAGTAAAATAAGTAATACATTTGTTTGATTAACGGGCCTGCATAAGTTTCGGGCCCAAAAAACAGGTCGGTTAAATTTTTTTTTTCTGATGAGAGTATTGAGATACCAGGTGAGGATTTTACACGAAATCAATACATAGTCTTGCCAGGTGTGATTTTATTTTTGTAAATTGAGAATTGTCGATAAGCAAAGAAAATATTATTATTTGAAAAGAGTTCGATTTTCGGCTTAAAAAACAATTTTAATCATTTGTTATTAACAAATCAATAAATATATTAAAAAATCGGATAAATAGATTTTGACGTACGACTTGCATCGTTTGATAAAATATCGTTTCGAGAAGAACGCAAAAGAAAAAAATTGTACTCATTTACAAAAATCGTCATATCGCGGCCAATTTTTCGAAATTTTACAAAATCTTTGTTGTAAATCAAAGTTATTGTACGATCCTCAGTTATAAATCAGTGCAATAAAAAAATCACATTCTCAAAATTTCTAGCTCATGCAGCCCCTTGAAAAAAAAATTCTCTCTGGGTTCGGTCATCCACGCGAGGCCAACGAATCGTTTTCTTTTCACCTTGAAAAAGAAGATCCTCGAGATTTTTTCATAGTCTTAATTTCCTTATCAAGAACAGGAAAAAGGATAATAGAAAGGGAAAAAAAATCATGTCCTCTCTGAACATCTGGAGGCTGCAGCAATCAGTCCTTCCGCGCGAGGGAGGACAATTGAATTTCATTGAAATTTCAAATACGTCCTCGGACGCGCTAAACAATTATATCGTTCGCCAGAAGTTCTTTCCTGTTTGTTCACCAGGTCAAATATGATCCGCGACGAGCTCTCGCGCGTGTCTATATCTCTGAAAAATCGACATATCTTTTTTTTTCGCGACACTTTTTAACACCGGACGAGCTTGACGAGCGAGACGCTTCGCTCTCCGCCTATCTCGTTATGCCAAAATTTTATAGAGCTGAATCCGGATTTTCAAAAGAATTTCAGATTGCAGGCTCGACAATTGGATGAACGAGAACGATGAAAAAAAAACAGGGGGTAAGAAAAACAAATATAAAAATGAAGAGTGCAGTGTCGGACGTGTCGTCAATGAAATTAGTCCCAGGATTACCTTCCGATTCACGCGGGGCCAAGAGGACTATGCACACGCAGCTGCGCCATTAATTGGGAGAATGGTGCGAGAGATCATTTTCTCTCGCCCTCTCTCTCTCTCTCTCACACCCTCTTACGGCTGTTCGTTTGTGTCACACATCTCGTTTTGTAAAAACGAGTTACATCCGGTCTTGCCTTGTTAGCGAAAAGTATAATCGATCACGAGCAGTGAGCAGCCACTTTTTTACTTTTTTTTCCTTCCCCTCGCCTTGCCATTTACAAGCCCTGTCGAAAAACGACCCTCGAAACTGAAAATCTTTTGTGCGAAACGTTTTTTTTACGCGAATTCATTGTTGCAATTTATACATGCAATTGAAATGGGACACCCTGTATATACTCAGAATGTCTCATTTCCCCAAAAAAATGTCAAAACAGTATCCAGTTTTATTAATATACAAAAAACCGGCCAAGCGCGAGTCGGGCCTCGCTCTATTAGGGTTTCGTACATATGACCAATTCACTTTTTTTTTCAACTAGATATTTAAGTAGGTAATGCATTTTTTCTGTCTTAGTTTTTAGGTAGTACTAAACTAAAACCATATGGAGTGATGGTGACTATAGAAAGTTTTGTATACTCCTGCCGTAAGCTGAATATTTGAAAATATATGACAATATATGAAATTATTCATATTTTTCGCAGAAAAAGAGAAGGCGTAGAAAAATAAATTAAATATACGGTCTACAGTCTTTTTTTCATTTGTAATCTCGTTTCTTCCGTGACGTAAATCTCTCGTGCTTAGCTCGTACCGGCTCAAAAAATAAGTCATTTGGTATTATAAATATTAAAATAACAATAATTTTATATGTTGTCATTATAAATTAATTGTATTATGTATACAATTATCATATATACTACAATATAAATTTGCGTTTTCTGTATCTTTTGTTTAAATACAATATATGGTACATAATATAGAGAAATTCAAAATTCCTAACTAGTTTAGTTTTTGACATAGACCCCGTAAAAAAATGGTCTAAAACTAACAATTTTGACGGCCCGCTATTTCTTTATTTTTGAAGATAAAAAAGAATAAAAAATATATTTGTACTCTACTCAATGAGCTTTAGACAATGATACACCACGTGACAGGGTAAGATTTTTTTTCTTTTTCGGCTACTTTTTCATGTATGGGACACTCCATGAAAAAATAATTCAATTGAATTTCTAATTCAATAATCGGTTTTGGGTCAACATTCTACACAAGATATCAAAATTCCAGGTCTGTAATTCATTCCGTTTACAAGCTAGAGACCCGTAACATACGGACGTACAGACGGACAGACAGCAGAGTGACAGCAATAGGGCTCCTATTTGCCCTCTGAGTACGGAATCCTAAAAAAGCATGTTTAAAAATTCATTTCCGATCACCCTGGTTGCCAGAAGCACCAACACCGATTGGACATACAGCAGCGGCAGCACTTCGTTCAAATAATAATAATTTCATTGTTTATCAATATTTTTCAATTTAAAGAAAAGTCAAACTTGGCAAGACTATGTTTAATATGTATGTAAAATCCCGACTACCCCATTACAATACTCTCATCGGAAAAAAAATTGAAAATCAACCGTTTTTTTGGGCCCAAAGATTATGGAGGCCCGTTGAAATGGGACACCCTGTATACGTATATTATCGGTAACACGTAATATCTGAAGGCGATCGTGCGGGGCTGTTTCGTGCGGGTTTCGGTGCGTGCGCGATCCGTGCGGCCGCGCTCGTACATAATAACCAACTTATTGGCTCCTCTCGTAAATTAGACTTCGACTCGGCCGCCCCTATACTTCCCAGGTACATGCTATAGATAGATGTTTTACCATTGGCACTATAGATCACGGCACGAAGAGCTTCTGAAATGATGCCGTGTCAGCCCAGCTTGGCGTAGATCGGTGGCGCCGTGGCGGGGCGGGGGGGGGGGGGGGGGGGGGGGGGTTGTTCGAGAAAGTGGAACGCGGAAGAGGACAGCGATTATACTCGCGTTGGATGAAATCGTAAGGGGGTGTTCAGGGGTGAGATTGCGATTGAATCGAGGTAAACGAGCATCGGCGATAATTTATGAACTGATTGATACACATTCGAGAAGATGATTTTCCATCGCGGCGATGAATTCGAAATGAGAGCTTCGGGGGATCATTGAGTGACAATTGGAAGACTGCTTGATTGGGTGAATCTTTATTGGCAGCTGATGCATTCATGACGCGAGAGGGCGAAAGCGAGAGAGAGAGAGAGAGGAAGAGAGAGAGAGAGAGAAAGAGAGAGAGAGAGAGAGAGAGAGGGAGAGAGAGAGAGTGAGAGAGAGAGAGAGAAGGAGAGATTGATTGATAAGGACTCGATATATTTATAAAAATAAGGATTCGATATAAAAATGCAAATAAACAATATATTTAAGATGCGATAAAATAGAAAGTAAAATATAAGAACAAAAGTAAAATATTTAAAAAAAAAAACAAAATAAAATGAAAGGAAGAGAGAGCGAGAGAAAGAGAGAGGGTGAGAGGGAGAGATCGCCAAGTAAAACGTGCTCTATTGAATAAAGATAAACAGAAAATGAGGATTCTATATAAAAACAAAATTAAACAGTATAAGATACGATAAAATAGAAAAGAAAACATAAGAACAAAAATAAAATATTATAAAAACCAAAATGGAACGGAAGTGAGACAGCGAGAGAGAAAGAGAGAGAGAGAGATTGATTGATTGATTTATGGTTTATTATATGCCTTGGTGTAACCTTTAGGCAACGAAGTACATTTGAGGAAAATTAAATGAATAAAATAGAATATAAATACAATAAAAAACATTGCTCAAGCAATTAAAATAACAAAATAAAGAAAAATGGAGAAAGATAACAAGCATCCTAACAAAAACTGTGCTATCCATATGATACACGGCTTAACAATGCCTTGACACAGTGTGTAATACAAATATAAATATAAATATAAAAAAAATAAAAATAGAAGCGATATAATGCAATAAAAATATTTTTATTGCAATAATAAAAATATAAAGAGAGAAGGAGGGAGAGAAAGAGAGAGAGAGAGAGAGAGAGAGAGAGAGAGAGAGTAACAGGGAGAGATCGCAGAGTAACACGCTTTATCGAACAAAAATAAAGAGGAATTATAAAAAAGATGATTTGACATAAGAACAAAAATAAACAATATAAGATAAGAAAAAATAGAAAATAAAATAATAACAGAAACAATTTTTATTTAAACCATATAAAGCGAAAGGGAGAGAGAGATGGGGAGGGTAGGTGGGAGGGAGGGAGAGAGAGAGAGGGTAGGTGAGAGGGAGAGATCTTTGAGTAAAACGTGCTCTATTGAACAAAAATATACAGAAATGAGAGAAATGAGCTTTCGATATAAAAACAAAAATAAACGATATTATATAATTATATTATATTATATTTTCCAATATAATATATTTATACGTCATAATAATATAAAAAAGATACGATAAAATAGAAAATAAGATATAATAACAGAAATGAAATTTAAAAAAAACGAAAGAAAACGCCATAGTGAAAGAGACAGAGAGAGAGAGACCTCCGAGTAAAACGTGCTCTATTGAACGGAATGCCACGTGAGAACGCACGGATGACAGAGAGAAATATCATTACGGAACGCCAAGTCACGAAACCGGCTATTCCATCGCCCTATTAAAATATTTAAACACCTCGTCCAGCCCCGGGGAGCCGATCTGTGTGTGCGTGGGTGTATGTGCTGGCATGGAGTGTGAAAAAAAAATAAATCTACCTTGTCATGCACAGAGGCTACCTCTCGCTTTTCATCTCCTCACTCTCTCTCTCTCTCTCTCTCTCTCTCTCTCTCTCTCTCTCTCTCTCTCTCTCTCTCTCTCTCCCTCGCTCTCTCTCTCTCTCTCTTTCTCCCTCAATCCTCGCTGTCCCGCCAGATCCACGATGAGAGAAAGCGAAGGCTTTGAAACTCGCAATTCACAAGCCAAAACAGGAAAACAGCTGAAAGCTCAACCTTTTTTTTCAACTCAGATTATTACGCGAATGATTTTCCAAACAGCCTGTGATATGACGAGACGACACACAATGCCAAAAGAAGAAGAAAAAAAAACGCTCGCATTCGAGCCACGGAACGAAATATCGATAATATTCGAAAAAACAATTAAGTAGACTTTTTGTAACGTTTGATTGACGAGTTGTTTTTGTTTACGCCACAAATCGAAACATTTTAAAATTTTTTTTTTGTTTATAAAATATTTGGTTTTTAATTTGTTCGTATTCCCGAAGGTAAAACCGTAGAAGCTTGTAGCCATCGCCACTTGGGCGCTATTTCGATCTCGCTGGACTTGTCCAGTCGCTCATCAGTCAGAGTCATTACTGGGATAATTAATTACATCCCCCCCCCCCCCCCCCCACGTCTCTGTCTCTCTTTATCTTTCTCTCCTCGACCTTCTCTCATTTCCCTTCTCGTCTCCTACTGCGACCAACTCGTCTCGTTCCTCGTGTACCCCTTCTCATCATCCCCCTCGGCTCCTACCCCTTTCTCGGTCTCCCGCATTCTCTTTATCTCTTTATTTCTTACTCTCTCTCTCCCTCTCTCTCTCTCTCTCTCCCTCTCTCTCTCTCTCTCTCTCTCTCTCTCTCTCTCTCTCTCTCTCTCTCTCCCTCTCTCTCTCTCTCGTACATCCAATAAACCCCGTTCCCTCTCGTTCACGAGCCCCCTCCCCTCGTCGTTGTATTAGCGGCGGGCAAACGAATCGACGTGAAAAATATAGAATTACTGGCTATGTCGACGAGCGAGAATCCTGATGACGTTGCCGTTCGATCCACTCGATGGACCGCGAAGCGTTTTCGACGCGTGTAATTTCCACCCCCTCTTCGATGCCTTCTTCCTACACTTTTGTACACTTTTTTTCACAGTGGTCGGTGAAGATTCGAGGGATAAGCAGATGGAAAAGTAACTTTGATGAAAGTTCTACGAGTATATAATTTGAAAATAAAAAATCCACTCTCAAACATTTATTACATGTTTATTGGAAATGAAAAAAATATCCTGGTAAATTTAAGATTTGTAACGTAAGTCTAATTGTTAGTTGCAATGGTTGTTTTTTTTTTACATTTTTTCCCATTTGATTCACACGGACCATTCGCTCGTTACCTCTGAACCTCAATAATTTAGGAACTAAATAATATATGCCCAATCCGCTTAATTATGCTTGCAGCTGAGCGTTGCAGCTTTAAAACGCTTTTTGTTTTATTTCCCGAGATCATTAGGTCTACATAAATTACAGCCATTTAAAAAATGCCCGTATACGTGTTAAACATTTTTGAAAGGCATTTTTAAAATACTTGGACTTTGTGGAATAATAATGATATTAAGATTTGCAAATAAGCTTTTTAAAGCTTCAGAGGCTGGCTTTATGATTTTTTTAACTTGATTTGACGAATTGATTGTTATCAATTGTTGTGTTGTTCGAGTCTGAACCTGAAGAACAAATTTTTCGTGTAAATTAAATGGGGAAAATGAAACCATTCAGCTTTACCAATTGGAATTGCGCTAGAGAGTTGCGCAAGTTCAGTATACTTTTTTTTTAACTGATAATATTGCTTGAAGGGCTGAGAGTAGAAATAAAGCCACTTTTTTATTGGTTTATTTTCTAGTATATTTATATTATTTTAGTAGTTTTCACCCGTGGCTTCGCCTGCGTAGAATTTGGCTTTAAGCTGTTAGGGATATTTCTTAACAGATTACATTCAAATGGAAAAAAATACTAAATTGATGACAATTCATCAAAAAACAAACTTTACTAAAATTGCTTTGTTCGAATAAATTAACTGATCAAAATCAAAGTATATTTTTTTCTCAATCAACGCTTAAGGGGGTGAAATGAGATGTAAACATTTGTATGGAAAATTATATTCCTTCTGTGTATCAACTCGAAACTTGGTATAAATTATTCTTCAAAACAAATAAAACGCATATTTTAGGATTAAAAAAAAACCTACTCAGAGGTGCAACAGGGTGTTGAAGTTTCTATGGGAAAATCGAATTCACGGCTTTTATCTCAATGAAATTCGGAAGATATGTTCCTTAAGGGGATAAAACCCTTTAGACGCCCGAAAATGAGTAATTTTTCATGAACTTTTTTAAAGATGATGAAATAGTCGCATCATTTTGAAATTTTGACATTATATTATTACAACTTTCGAGTGTCAAATTTTTTTTTTAACAAAACAAAATGACTTCGTTATAAGGTATTCCTTTAGGCGTATTTTGCGTGATATCGAAAAGGGCTCTATTTGTCTGATTTTTTCTATAATATTTTTCGATTATTTTCATGTGTAAGGGAAGGATATACCTATAAATGTATTTTGAAAATATATAATTAAAAATTAAGTAGGCTTTTTAATGAAATTTTCATATTTTTGACCATTTTCTCGACAATTTCTACCCCAAAAAAGTAATTTATTTACGCGATAATCTTAAAACTTTAAGTATAACCTTCCGATAATGTTATAATGAGAAAACTCCCAAAAGTTCAGCTAGATCGATCAATAACTTTTTGAGCTATAACATGAGCAGTTTTTGAAAATGCAGTTTCGAGATATTCGCATTTCAAGTTTCAATACGGTAATATGATATACAATTATGCTATACGACTATGTATTATAACTTCGTAAATATTTTATATTTTGTCTTTTCGATTTTCCAGTATACTCCCAATATATTGTATTATACTTTCAAAATATGTGAAAAAAATCGTTTTTTTAAACATTGTAAAGGGTTTATCCCGCCTTAAAGTGCGTGGCGTTGCACGTAGGGAGGATTTTTCGAAAATCAACCCCTAAAAGGATGAAATAGGATGTAAAAGTTTGTATGGAAAATTTTATTACTTGCCTGTATCAACTTGAAATTCGGTAAAAAAATATTCTTCCAAACAAATAATCGAACGCATGATTTAGGATTTTTTTAAACAACCCTTTATGAGGGGTGCAACTGCTAATGAAGTTTCTATGGGCCAAATTCCAAGCGGGCGAAGCTGCGGGAGAAAGCTAGCAGGGGAGAGGGTGGCAAGACGGGGTATTTAAGATTTTAAGCTCAATAACACTCATGTTTTTAACGTCACATAATCGTATTTATTTCTGAGTCAACCTACAATAATCAGTCTCACAAGATTTGGTCAAATTAGGAACATTCGAGTGATAGTTATAGCAAATAAAAATTAAAAACAAAAAAAGAGAGTTCTTTCCATCTTGCCCCATACTGCGGGTAAGATGGGTTATCCCCTGGGGGCATGATGGGGTACACTATTTCCCAATCGCACTACACCCAAAGAAGTACCTTTATTCTGGCTGGCAAAGCGCACATACATGAATAGTGTTTTTTTCCTTTAATTCAGCTTTTTTCTTTTTCATTTCTTGCTTAACGCATAGCTTCGTCGGACCATGTTCCCCTCTTCGTCTTGCGTTTATAATTCCGCGCCATCCTAGAAGAAAAGTAAACTATGTGTAGCACACAGTTTTATCAAAAGAAGATTATTTAAATCTAATAATACACATGCTGTTTGAAAAATAACACAAAAAACTGAATAAACCTGTGTCCCATGTACTATGTACTAGATGGGGATCTATCACCCCATCTTGACCCACCGTATATTTTTCCAATCAAATATTTATAACAAAATAACGACACGCAACGCAGCAAATGGCAAGTCCTAATCTGATTCTACATTAAACATAGCACATATAACAACAGCACGTCACCATCTAGCGTTAATTGACAAAGCACAGTCACATTCGAAACCATATTTCAAAACGACAACGAGTATACGAAAAATCAGCTTTTACTTCATCACTCGATACGCGTGCACTCTGGAACGACGATACACGGGCGACTGATGGGTGTCATGGCAGCGCATCGTATGATGCCAGAACGAATGTCATTGACTCATTCAGATCGAGTATTTGGCCGGGTACCCCATCTTGCCCGCAACCCCATCTTGCCCCCCCCCTTTCCTCTATACATATATGGGTTAAAAACGCGGATTTCGATCTTTTCGAGTCCAAAGAGCGTCAGCAACAGTACGAAAATCATGATCGAATCGCTTGCGAGAAATAAGAACTCATGACTTTTAATACAGTCCTTGAACCATATAAGGATATTTCCTTCAATGGAAAAGGGTATATCTTGAAGAAGAAGCAGAGAAGAAGAAGAATCCAGAGGTCGAGGCACAGAATGAAAATCTGTTGAAAACTCGACTCCTTCTTTAATTAATTATGCAAATGGCCCCGGGGCTTCCATGCTTAAACTTTTCGTCTGAGACCTCCGTGCTTGCTACTTTTCTTGCTCTCTCTCTCTCTCTCTCTCTCTCTCTCTCTCTCTCTCTCTCCCTCTCCCCCTCTCTCTCTCTTTCCTCTAGACCCGAATCGTCTTGCCCCCTCCCACCCCTTCCTGGATTTCTCGAGCTGGCGTTAATTATACACCGAATAATAACAATTATTACAATTACCACCCGCAGCGCTGCAGCAAGACTCGCGCGAACGGAATACGAATTCTTTCCCGCTCGCTCTCGGCCACCATCCCTCTTTTTTCTACTTATGTTTCCCTTTTCTCTCTCTCTCTCTCTCTTTCTCTCGTGCCCTCCGAGTCCTCGCTTTGTATTGTCTATATACAGCGTTTAAATAACCCGAGCTTCCGTGATTCCAGAATTCAGTGTGGAGTTATATATACCTCTTTAATGTTTTTTTTTAGTTATAAATAAGGGATGAGAGGAAGAGAGGAGGAACACGAGGATGACGGAGAGAGAGTGAGAGAGAAACGTCATAAACTCGGAAAAAAAGGTGAAAGAGTGTTCTCGAGTCGATGGTCCATCGTGAATCTTGATATAACCCGAGCTGTTACTTCGCCCCCGCGCAGAGTGGGCGAAAAACCTGAGAAAAATTCTTTTACTCTGATCCCATATCAACAAATTAAATAAAAATGTATAAGCAGTGATCAGCGCTTTCCGTCGCGTGAAAATTCATCGATGTTCGAACGGTAGAGAGGAAGGGATCATTGACGATCAATTCCGCGATGCAGGCAAAGTTTTGGGATGCTGGGACAGCTTTCAGAAAATTAGAAAAAAAAATATTATCGAAAATCGAAGAATATTGAAGAAGCCACCACTTCGAAGAGAACGTTCTGATAAAATCATTGATGAATAACATACTCGGAGAATGATTATAATGTGCGATTCCAATGTTCAGTAATTATAGTGCGAATTATAGGTATGTATAAAGCTCAATGTTGACTAGTGGCCTTAGAAAATAATTATCGATCGTTCTTACGAAAAAGCTATTCAACAATTTATTCGTTTTATATTCGAATATAATTTTATAATATTTTGTCATTATTCTCTATTTTATAATCTCATGCTGTCACTTTATACGTTTTTTTATCTTATAATATTATTATTTTATACTATTTTATAATTAATTTTTAATTAAAAATGTGATACTGTCATTTTATACTTTTTTCATATTATTTATCATTTTATATTATTTTATATTTTATAATTTGATATTCTCATTTTATACTTTTTCATGCTATTCATAACTTTTTAATATATCATAATTATTTTCTATTTTACTCGTATAATGTGATAGTGTCCCTTTATACTTTTTTCATACTATTCATCGGTTCATGCTATTTTATAATTATTTCCTATTTTATAATGCGATATTATCATTTTATCCTTCGTTTTCATATCTTTCATACCCCAATATCATCATTTTATACTATTTTATCATTTTTCGTTACCTCACAACTTTCATCACTTCGATCCCTTACATTTACAACTTAATCATTAAGCGTACATTTACGAACAACGCCCATGATAAAAAATCGTATTTTACAAGTGACTATAGTTTTTAGATAGATCGATTATAATATTGTGTCAGCCTTATAATGATCGGCCAGCCAATATTTTATAATTTTACTTGCCCTATCTTTGCCATGGGGGTTTCTTCTGAATACCACTATATATATATATTTTTTTTTTGTGAGCGATATAAAGAACAGGACGTTCGAACAATTTTAGAACGTTTATGGTCGGAAAACATGGCCTCGTGAAAAGCCTCGAGGCTTATGAGAGATCGTTTACTCGGAGCCATACATATAAATGTATATATAAGTTGAAATAGGAGGGATTTACGAGAGCGCAGATAGAGTGAAACAGGCAGAGTGTGATCGGTCCGTATGTACTACCATCAAATGTACAGTAGCCTGGTTATATTCGACAAGGACGCGAATAAGATTATAACGCGCGTGACGTGTTATCATGACCGTTTGTGCAACTCAATCGCGGATAGTAAAAAATGAAAGGAAAAAAAAAGAGAACGTACAGCAGGAGTGTGCTGCCGTTGCTGTTTTTATTCGTCTCGAGACGACAAGCCATCTCGAATACTTTAAAGGGTTTAATAACGTTCATGAGTTTCACCACGGGTGCCCGAACGAGAAAATTCATACATTGTGCACTAAATAATAATAAATGAGAAATAAAAGTTAGAAGTGAATGAGTTTTATTGACGGATTATTTTTTTTTTTGCTATTTTTACATTCCTGGGAGCGGAAAGGGGGCTATGCAAGGGGAAAATGAAGGTAACTTTTGTGGAAAAATGTGTTTGTGTTTATTAATTTGTAAATAATCTCGAAATAAAATTATAGGAGGTAATTTTACTTTGAGATTATTAAAAATGTGTCGAAAAGTCGGAATAAGGGAGGTCCGGGCAAAGTGAACACCTTAAGCTTTCCGTGATTATTACCAATAATGTATAACAGAGAAAATTAAAACAATTATCTGCAATTAGTCTTTATTTAATCAACTTGCGAAACGTGTTAACGATTTTCCTTAATTCTAGTTTAATTCGTAACTATACATCAAATAAGAAAAAAAATATCAAAATATCCACTTTGCCAAAGCTCCCTGGTAAAGTGGATACGGCGTAACTTGCATGTGGTGGCGAGTATTCACTTTGTCCCCTGGGTATTCACTTTACCAGGACCTTCCCTACATTGAAAATTATCTTAAAATATAAAATGGTCTTGTTTTATCCTAGAATAAGACGACGTGACATTTGAGGAGTGAGAAGCTTAAGATCTAAAGATGACCCCGACCATCGCCGTTGTGCTAATAATAGAAATAATTTTACTTCAATTCCCATTGACCTCACAAGTATAATTATAATTCCAATGATTATAATTTAATAAATATAGCATCGATAAAATATATTTAATTTAAATGCAATGGAAAATCTCGAAAAATCTCGTATTAATATTCGCTAAAAGTTACAACAAATAAAACCACAAAAAAGTCGAACTGCGTAAGAAAAATTAAACTTTATTTGACAGTTCCGAAAACGTTATACCGGTCTTTTAATGACGTACAAAAGCGCAAGCTAGTCCGCAAGAGCTTTGCCTATCTCGCCGAGTTCCAAACCACGAGCGATAATAATAATGAAAAATAATCGAACCCAAACAAATAAAGAAGATAATAATAATAACGATACTAACAGCACCAACAACTGATAATTAATATTTCAATGTTCTTCGGTCGTTCCCGCTACGACGGTACCGACAAGGGGCTGCGAGAGGGGGGGGGGAGGATAATTAATTTTAATCGTCGGTCGACGATTAGCCAGGCGAAGTGGTCATTTTTTCTTGGGTGTGGGAGGCGGCAAGGCGGCTGAGGCGGTAGACTAAGGACGAAGATTCACCTATCGTTTTACCGACCATGTAAGCGCGCAAATCGCGTAATTACGATTTTTATTTACTTTTTGGTCTGTGCACAGCTTTCCCGCATTCGTATTTGATCGTCGATAATTATATTTCGGGCAAAAACTTTACAAACCCTGGATGAACACACACACACACACACACACACACACACACACATATATATATATATATATATATATATATATATATATATATATATATATATATAGACCTTCGGTGTCCCGATCGATCGAATTTAAGTTGAAGCAATTGAAAGTTTTATCGCGTGCGATTGCCCGTCAGCCTGTCGATGTAGAATATGTTGTCGTTTGTTTTTTTGCTTACTCCGAGTTACGGTAAAATCGTTGAATCATCGCCACGATTGTAATCCATTTTTTTTTGCCACAATTTTACAAGCACACGCCTCGCCGCGACCTCTTCAAAATTTCATAAGCAACGCGCTCCGCAAGGTATACGCGAGACGAATTAAAATGCTTTTTCTTCCCTCTGCCAAATTGATATATATACAGGGTGAGGCACATAAAGTGTTACAGAGCAATAGAACTCAAACTATTGATCATATCCAAAAATGTTTCAGACAAAAGTTTCAGTGATCGAGAAGGCCCTCATACTGGACCACCCTATTTTTTTATCGGTGGTGGCGCTGAAGCTACGTCAAGGTCAACTCCACTTTTTTAAATGGAACCATGTATTTTTTTTTCGATGACATTATTACCGATTTTAAGACGAATTCAGCGACCTACAACACAAGATCATTCTAGTCACGCAAAGTATGAAAATAGTCGAAAAATCGAAAAATATCGGAATAATCACTTTCAAAGGATCCACTAACCTTGGTTTGGGTCTACCTCCAGAAGATCCTCGAAGTGATGACCCTCGACTTGTAAGCACTTGTTAATTTGCTGATGAAAAGACCGTCTAACTACAGCCAACATTTGTGGTGTAATTTCGGTACATGCTCGGCGTATTCTTTCTTTCATGTCGTCAGGCATGGTAGGTGCTACCGCAATTACGCGTTCTTTGACAAAACCCCATAAAAAGTTCATTTTCGCGATCCGATGTACTCACATTAGAAGGTAATGCGTGACTAACTGATATGTCAACAGAAAATGCGTACTTGCTGCCCATAAGAAGCATTGGTATCGTAAGAAATGAAAACAGCGATCAAACAAGTGTTTACAAGTCGAGGGTCATCACTTCGAGCATCTTCTGTAGGTAGACCCAAACCAAGGTTAGTGGATCCTTTGAAAGTGATTTTTCCAATATTTTACGATTTTTCGACTATTTTCGTACTTTGCGTGACTAGAATGAACTTGTGTTGTAGGTCGCTGAATTCGTCTTAAAATTGGTAATAATGTCATCGAAAAAAAAATACCTGGTTCTACTTAAAAAAGTGGAGTTGACCTTGACGTAGCTTCAGCGCCTCCACCGATAAAAAAATAGGGTGTTCCAGTATGACGGCCTTCTCGAACACTGAAACTTTTGTCCGAAACATTTTTGGATATGATCAGTAGTTTGAATGCTCTTGCTCTGTAACACTTTATGTGCCTCACCCTGTATATATATATATATATATATATATATATATATATGTAAATACGGTGGTCTGAAAAGTGACGTCCAGAAGGAAAATCTAGTTGCCTCGTATCAAAACTTATCCGAATAACCCACGTATGTTCTACGAACTTATTTAGTTATCGAAAAGAAAACATTTACATTTTTTTTTCTCTTTTATGTGTGTGATTTCCTTTTAGAAGTTTTTAGAAACAGTTAGGAGACATTTAGACTTGTATAGGTATTTTTTTTTATCTTCTTAACTTGTGATTGATCCTCTCAAACTTATTTTTATAACTGACAATGAAAATCTAAGGCACTTCCGTTAGTGTTTAGCCGGTCGTTAATTTATTGCTCAACAGAGCACATCATAATGATAAGATGTGTAAAAAAACGCGAGGAACGTACATATACAAAGGAGAAAATTAAAAATGCATTCTCCTTCGAAACACTGGAAACTTTTTACTACCGGCAAGTATGTGTATTTAGAAGTACATTATTCGACATCGATTTCAAGTGTTATTTATACCTTTCATTTGGTTATTTAATTTTATAACTTGAAATGTGTGAAAGGTGTGAATTTTCCGCACTGAGTGGGGTAACATTGAGGCAGTCCCAAAGTGATTTGGCAGAACGGCTTACTCTATCAACGCTACCCCCACAATCTTAAAATTTCTACGAGAACCTTATGGTGGGCAACTATGTTCTGGTGAGATACGAAGGTGAGCTTTACCCGGGACGGATCGCTGAGATAAAAAATGACGAAGAAGTACCTATCTCTGCGATGATGAAGTCTGCCCTAAACGGGAAATGACCAGCTAAGACAGACGAATTTTTTTATTCGAAGAATAAAATTGTGCGGAAAATCAACCAGCCTTCTCGAATTGGATGACGGGAAATTTTCAAAATTCAAGAACTATTTTTGAACAAGTTTTAAATTCACTTGAGTAATTAATTTATGTTAAAAAGTTTCTTACCTTCCTATGAAAATTTGTCTATCCTTCCTAACCAATTATGTTATTTTAAATCCGAACATTTGAAAACTGTTACTGTAATTTGTAAAATTTTAATACAAATTTGAAATTAAACCTTTTGTAAATGTTTCAAAAATTGTGTCTTGAGGCCTTAGGCCACTCTAGGATTTTCCAAAAATCGATTTTTTTTTGTTAAAAATGTACCTTAGTACCTATAAAATTAGATTCCAAAAGATTATGGGTGTGAAAAATCTCTGAGTAGTCGATTTTCGAATTCTAGCGCAACCCCTCTTGATTCATGTCGTGACTTTCTACTAACTTTAAACGCGTTTATCTCAAAACTACATTTTTCAAGTCGGCCGGACTTATAACTCAAACAAATCTCAACCGATTCTCTGGAAATTTTAACTGTATATTTAGAATTACATTTTCTGAGGCACTACGTAGGATTTTTTAAATTATATTTCATAGTTCTTTTTTTATAAACAATTTTATGACGATTTTCGCATGGCATTTTATGTTTTTTGTTTTAGAAATGCGTTATTTTGACAAAAAAACAATATATCAAAAAAATTCTACGTACTTTTATAGCTATTCTTATATATAATCGAAAAAATTTTAGTGTCTCATCATAACTCAAAAATTATAGGAGCTGTTGGTCCGGCCGTTGATCTTTTAGAAATAAAGGCATCATAGGAAAAATGCTGCACAGTCGCCATTTTGACATGCCTCGCTGTTAAAAAATAATTTTGTATAGTCAATTACGTGTATAATAAAACCTCTATTTTGTAATTCCGATTTATTTTATGGTTTCGCTGAAAAAAAATCCCAAAATATGCCCTTTTTGGCCTCTAGAGTGGCCTAAGGCCTTAAGTCTCCATTGAAATACTTCTATATAACATTCGAACAGATTGATTTTTCCCTAGTGTTTCTAAGCAACAACCGTACTGTCCCTATGTTACCCCAATTCATGGGGTTAGATTGGGACAAAGATGAAGGATTTCTATGAAAGTGTTATTGGTTCTAAAGTAAAATTATGCCCATATTTTGAAAGAAGAAGGTTAACTTCACATAACATCATAGTCTCAGTTACCTAGCTTAAGGCAGTAGACTGGTCTAGAGCGAGATTTCTGACGTCACTTTTGGGTTGGAATAACTTTTAAACCGTTGACGTTGTCTTGATGAAATTTTACATATGTATTTATTGTTCCTTTGAGAATGTATCTACATAAAAAAAAATTATTTTAAATATTTTCATGTAGTTTTTTATTTTTTTACAACATGGTCCGCCGAAAACCGCCTCAATCGGCGCCCACTCTGGGTGATGTATGCATCTAAAAAAAAAAATATGTATATTCTCAATCTGTATGAGTATTCTGAGCACTGGTAGCAGAATTAGTACTTAAAAAAATTTTGTTACAAAATGTCGGCCTGTTAAACTTTGATTAACGATATTTCATACATTTTCGGGTATTCGACGAGTTATAAAATGTGGGCAAAATTATTGTTCGACTCAATTCTGCTACCAGTCCTCAGAAAGAGGCTACCGAAGGTATGTGCAAAATTTGAGCTCGATCGGTCAATTAGTTATCGAGATATCGTGGACGCCGATTTGAAAAACATAGTTCTGAGATAAACGCGTTCAAAGTTGCTTCCCGACCGCGCTACCTGAGCGCGCGGCTTGCTTATAATTTATATTACTCTGCTAATTTTTGAAATATCAATAAACGGTTTTCACGAGCGTATTAAGAAAGGTGTAAGGAATAATAAAATGAAAAAAAAATCGATTTTGTCAAATTTCTAGACCAGACTACTGCCTTAATATATATTGGTAGGAGTCATAAAAAACCTGAAAAAATGTCCCAAAGATACCCCGGCTTACGGTAAAATGTTCGTAAAAATGCTCACTAAAACAGTATTTTTTTTTAATTTTTCTCTCTCGGGTATGTACTTTCCTTTCGATACGTTTTTACCTGCGTTATCGTTATGCCGTGTACTGTCAAGCAATAAATAAATTACCAACTAAACACTAACCTAAATGCCTTCGATTTTTATCAAAAGTTGAACAAATTGGTTCGAGAGGATCAGTAACTAGAGTTTAGATGACAACGATAACAAAAATACTTAAACTAGTCCAAATGAAACTCGATTGATTGTAAAAGCTTCTAAAAGTACACGCACAAAAGAGAAATTAAATAAAAACCTACGGTAGAGAAAAAATCGTAAAAAATGTTTTTTTTTTTCTCGAAAACTAAAAAAGATAGTAGAACATAGATGGAGGTGATTCGGATAGTTACAAATGGTCTAGATTTTTCTTGTGGACGTCACTTTTCGAGCCACCCTGTATACATTAAAATGGCAGAGGGAATGAAGAAAATGTTCCACACCCACACAACCACATATATATATACATACATATATAAATGTGTAATGTAAGTAGATTTACAAAGAACGCGGAAAGTCCTGGAAGAAATAATTACACCGGGTAAAAAATCTCATTCTCCACACGGCTCGAAGCTGATGCAAAGGGCTACCGTTTCCTTTCTCATTAGGCGTCGGTCGAAAGGGACCAAAAAAAAAAGAATACAAAAGAAACAAACAACATCTACGAGGATCCCGTTACTAATTAGTAAAAGGAAAAGAAGCGAGAAAAGGATCTGGCGGCTTCGTATATACGTGCTATATACGGAGGGCATTCGGCATTCTTCGTGGTTGATATATGAGACATACTTTTATACGGAGATGCGTCGTTTTGGGCAGACGCGTTCCTTACGAAGCTCCGCACCGTTTTCTCCATCGTCTTTGCCTTTCGCGGGATGCGGGTAAGGTCCGGAAGACAATTTTTCGTGGTTGAAGGTATTTTTCGCGTAATTCCATTTTTCTCATTGGATGAAATAATTGTATAATGACGTTCATGATTGATGATCAGTCTTGTCCACTTGGGCTCTCGACTGCGTCTATATCGAATAAATCAGTCAATCGCAATCGCGTATTTTTGGTGATGTGAAAAAAAAAACATTTGTTATGGAAAAAAAGAGAAATTGGAAGAGACGGAGCAATCTTACTCTGCAAAATATTCAAATAAATAAAATAATAAAATAGATAAACAAAATAATCAAGTGACTAAATCATGTGACGCAGTAAAACTTTGGGCCTTTTATCTTCTTTCGAATAAAAATTCAGAGGACTTTCGCCGGAGCGGCGAAAGGTCAATACTTCTGAGCCCTTGGTTTAGATACTTGAGTAAAACGTTTCTGCACCTGACAATGAGAATTAGAAGAATGTGGGGCCGTCTATACCGGTACAGGCTTTCTACAGGTTTCCCGTACCCTCGGAAAATGCGGTGTAGTGTAGTTATTCTACTGTAAAGGCTAAAAAAATAAGCTATTTTTTAATATTTTTTTTTAACTGTTGCATGTATTGATACAAACTTTTTTTTCTCTTCAACGTACATTCTTATAGAATAGAAAACAATTTTTCTGTTGCATATAAATTTATGTTTCTTTAAAAATTTATAATCGTGTAAAGGCATGGAAAAAAGTATGTCGCTGGCGTTGAAGATTTGCGCTCTCCAAGTAACCTGAAGCAAAAAATTCAAAAAGATTCTTAATCTGTAAGAGTGTCCCTATCGCCCGAACTGGAATTATTAAAAAAAACATCAATTTTTACTTATACTTTTGCCCGAATTATGACGAAAAAAAAACGTGTTTTTCGAACACTTTTGCAAAAAATGACGCCATTTTGTTATTTTGCAATATTAAATAATAATTCTAGTTCGAGCGATAGCGACACTCGTACAGATTAAGAATCTTTTTGAATTTTTTGTTTCGGATTAACAGGCGAGCCCAAATCATCAACGCCAGTGACATACTTTTTTTTATGCCTTTACACGATTATCAATTGTTTAATAAATATACATTTATATGGAAGAAAAAAAATTGGTTTCTATTCTGTAAGAGTGTACCTTCAAGCGAAAAAAAGTTCGTACCGATACATGCAACAGTTTTCGAAAAAAAAAACTATAAATAATACGTTTTTTTTCAGCCCTCACAGTAGAATAGCCCCTTAAAGCGGCTGTGTACGCAACAGAAGTAAGGTTAGATTACCGCAGCCCGGTTAGGGAGTAATAGGAAGGGGTTTCAATTGGGAAAGGTAATACGTAAAAATCCGCAAGGGAATACGTTGGAACTCAGGAAAAAAAAACAAATTTCACGATAATTCTTATACAGGGTGTTAGGGAGGTAGTGAATAAAACTGAAAAGGGTGCTATAGAAGGTCATTTAAGATCGACTTGACCAAAAAACAGTATCATCCAAAGTCTAACGGTTTTCGAGATATCCGTGATTTTCATTTCCTAAACGTTCTTTTCAGGTTTTTGCACCAAATTGCAAAATTCCCATAAGTTTATTATGTTAAATGTACAAAATTTTGTATTAATCCTAGATATTCCGTGTGTTCCATCGAATGCAAACTTTATCGAATTTGACATCATTTCCATCAGTCAGCATATCCTCATACCTAAATCTTAAGGGTTTACGTGGGTTTGAAAATTTTTTTAAATCCATTTTTTTTATTTTATTATTTAATAGTACATGATGTTTAGAATATTCTCCCAAAGCTTTACATCAATCGGAGTAAAAGTCTAGGAGAGAGAGCCTTTGGGAATTCCCCCCGTTGGGAAAGACCGGCCGGGAGCGACGCAGGTATACGCATTTTTCTCAAAACACTATTTTTGAAGTCGGTGGACACGACTTCTCAAAAACGAATGCACCGATCTTATTGAAATTTTGTACACTTCTTCAAAATAGCATAGACTAGTGATTGAACGAAGGTTTTTTTTTCGATTACAACTAATTTTACAAGGCTATACGTAATGTAAATTGTGCCAAAAATTGAACTATTTTGCATAAAACTCTGCCAAAAATTCAAATTTTAATTTTTTTAAAAATCCTTCATTCAATCACGAGCTATACTTATCTACTAACAGAAAAAATTTGATTTTTTAAATTTCAGATAAAGCTATCATGAGTTATCCTGACCACCACGAGGACACTTTTTTTTTTAGGGGTTTCCGGAAACCAGGTCCCACCGGCTGAATTTCCCAAATTTTTGGGTGAAATTTTTTTTTAATATTGTTGAAATGTTGCTCTTTTATGTGCTTAACATTTTGAATAAAATAATTTATATATTATATTTAAACAAAAATAGAGAAAATATACTTTTTTTTTTACTTCGAAACCCACGTAACCCCTTAAAAATACCATTTCAACAAGACAAAATTGTAACTTTAAACACGCATAGAAAGAAAATAAAACACTCCGACGTGCTAATAGCATTCAATTCAAAAGGTTATCCAATTGGTCAGGTTTCCCTCAAACAAAACATCTTTGGTACAAATCATTAAAAAAATCGAAGCACACAATTATATATAATCCTGCTACAACTACTAACAATTTTATTATTACGATAATTAGTAGGGGAGAGTGGTCCTGAGTCAGCCCACTAAGCTTTTTGTCCGAAAACAAAAGGTAAATCGGATTTCATAGCGCTGCTAAGTGTTTAGTTGCGTACAGCGATCGCTTGCCTACAATTCAATGCCATTTAGGAAGGTGTAGTGTGGCTTTTGAAGTCGCGATGCAGTGCGGAGTGAAAAAGTACATATTGACCATTTCTCAAAATAGTGTTCCTGAGTCGGCACCCCCCTGGTCCTGAGCCGGCACCCCATTTATTTTACTCGAATGCAGGAAAAAGCGCAGATTCTCTAAATTACGACAGGAAATGGATGAATTTGAACGATTGAGAAGAATAAAACATGCATTTTTTGTCCAATTTTATAAGGAAACATTTTTCGAGTACAATGTTGAAAATAAAAAAATATGAATTTTGAATTGAATGAAAAAAAAATAATTGAAAAAGAGATAATCACTCGCTATCGTTGTCAGATTCGCAGTACGTGGGGCGTACTGAACTCTGTAGCGAACGCGAACGCAAGTGCAATCCACTTGTGGAGGGCTGCGAAGACTGGCGTTCTTGTCGTCGTATTTTATCTTTTGTGTCTTGCGTTTGAAATTGCGTCCCATGACTATAGAGCAGAAACACCGAAAATGCAAAAAAAAAAATTAACAGAAACAATACAAAAAAGCAACAAGATCAAAAAAATTGGTGCCGACTCAGGACCACCTGTTTGATGCCGACTCAAGACCACTACGACTTTCTATCCGTTTCACGTGATTACGCACGCGAACAAATCCGAATGGAAAACCGACAAAACCAATCAATTAGAACATTGAATAAAGAAACCAATGCACTCACTCATTTCAAATTTTTGAAATATTTACATACCTGTAGCTGCTTCAGAATGAATGACGAAAATAAAATTATGTCACAAATGAAAAATATAAACGCGCTCACGCTGCGCAGAACAATCTAAACTGACAATTGTAAGCATAATTTACGTCAGTGTTTACCAACATGTCGTACGACAAAATAATTGAGCCGACACGCACTCCATCTCTGAGGAACACCATGGTGCCGACTCAGGACCACTCTCCCCTATATAATATTTTTATTATTATTGATCGTTCGCAATCGCAATGTTTCAATTGTCCAATCCCAAGTGCTGCAATTCTAAGTCGTTTCACCAATAATCGGCTCGGTGCCTCTCTCTCTTCCTCCTCCACCTCCCTGGTCCCTCTTTCTTGCTCTCTCAAGCTGTCAGCTACGTGTTACCATCGCGGCCTCATATTATATACGGCAATCAACGGGGACATATAGTATACGATAACGGTTCTATATATATGAAACGATTGCGAACCGTAGCGGCGATAAATTGTCGTATAATTATGCGTCTCCGCGGAATCCCCCCCCACCCTTCGTCACATCGCGGGGTCGTGGATGGCGGCGGTGGAGAGGGGGGGGGGGGTTGAATTGACAATTCAGAGAGACTGAATTGCACGACGGTAGGCGCGCCATTTGTAGGCTGTAGGGACACGAAAGTGTCCCGGAGTATAGAACGCCAGGCTGTATAATATTTTGTTACTAACTACACCAACATCAATTTTCTTATTTTCCTGAGCGGCCGTTTTGTCGATCGATCGACAGGTGACCGCGGAGAAAAAATAAGGGTTGTACGATTTAGTTACGTCTGCAGCAAAAATGGAGTGAGAGAATGAGAGAGAGGGGGGTGGGGAGGGATAGCAATAGTCAGGCATTTGAAGTCTCATATAGACGCTTCCATTTGCGAATTAATAGCATGTAAAGCTACACACATATGTATATATGCCTCGGTCTAGTCGTAGGAAGAAAAGTTTTTTGAAAGGGTTGCAAAGCCTGCTGCGACACGCTATACACGAATCCACCATTTTTCTTACATATCTAACGTGTAGTTAAATTATTAGCCGAAC
This sequence comes from Ophion ventricosus, assembly GCA_963932345.1. NCBI lineage: Eukaryota > Metazoa > Arthropoda > Insecta > Hymenoptera > Ichneumonidae > Ophion > Ophion ventricosus. The sequence goes on from OZ010712.1 coordinate 32,978,294, forward strand.
CAACTAGAGTGCATGTGTATAGATGTATGTATGCCGATGTAGATATCCGTATACATATGCCACCTAGACAATTATATATTTCCAAGTACGGTGAACTTAGTCTTGCAGGGTCCTCATAGTGTCCGATACACACATAGACACACGGTAGTCACTTATTATTGTATATCTTTTGACTGTTTTTGTGCCTCCCTTTCTCACCCTGCAAGCTCTCTTTCTCTCTCTCTCTCTCTCTCTCTCTCTCTCTCTCTCTCTCTCTCTCTCGCCCTCTCTCTCTCTCCCTCCCTCTCTCTCTCCCACCCTTCCTCTTCTTTTTGCTCGCTTCCATTGTTTCACAAATTCAACCCTCTACGCGCGAGCGCGACACTCATCCCCCGAATTTTTCGATGGCCAGCAACGATGACGTAGAGCGCTGTGGACACGCGACTCCTGGCGGGGCGGAGATTGGGAGGAGGGGTTGGACGATACCCTCGTTTCGTAACAATTTTTGGTCCCCGTCTCGTACACGCCTTCGTGATATAGAGCGAGAGGGTAGCCCCAGCGGTCTAGGTTGGCCCTGTGCGCGAAGCGCGCCTGAAGCTGAAAAAACCACCCCCTGGTCGCGACGCGACCGAATACAACAAGGGCTACTTCAAAGATGTTTCCTTTGCGTTCGTGGCTTTCCGAGACCGAATCGTCACTTATTTTGAAGGTCCCCCACCCCGCTTGCGAAGGGCAAGAAATGTAGGGGTGAAAAGAGGTGGTTCAGGGGTGAAAAGACTTGCGAGGGTAATGACACTTTTACGAAAAAAAAAGTTGTCTCTATTGTCGTTTTTATTATTGTTTCGTTATGATGATCATTTGGATTATTATTATCTGTTATAATTTATTGTATTATTTTGACTGTTACAATTATCGCAATATTTTGATGATTAGTATTATTTTTGTCATTATTATTATTATTACGTGATCAACGTTTCTCAATAGGCAAGTGCTGTCACTTAGCAGTTCTCGATGTGAAGCTATAAAAAAAAAATTTGTCAGTTTCTCTATGATTGTTGCATTTAAAAATTTTTTTTTATTAAAATATGACTTTTTTACCCTTTGCCTACCCTTCCAACCGGCTCACGGCTTTCACTGCATTGTAAAATGTATGACCAAAAGTTCATTTGACAAATGGAAATATATAATGAAATACCGTGTAGTGTAGGAAATATAAACAAAGTGACAGAATGGCCTTCGGCCATATCCGACAATACTCATTTGACTCGTAATTTTACACTTATTAAATATAAAATGACTACGTCATTTTATATTAAAATTTTTGTCGGACATTTTATTTTTCTTCGAAAAAAAAACATGCTAAAGTATTTTATTTTATTCGCAGGATAATTTGAAAAAACACCCGGTGTACAAATATTTTTTTTACCCACTGTACACTTTGTAGTCCTCGTTTGTAAATAAAAGTACCCATTCTGCGTGGAATGTTTCTCCACATTTGGCCATCGAACTGTTTCGACAAACACTCGAAAAAGATGTACGAACGCGTGCCCACGACGACACTTTTTGTTTTATACGCTGGCTTTTTCGACAATGCCCGAAAATATGAATTATCGTTAATAGGGTGACCGAGTTGGCAGGGAATGTCCTATAGACGGAGAGGCGCAATCCTTATGTACGCGTGCATATTTGAATCGATGTACTTCTGACTGACAGCAGTAATGTATACTCGAGGTTTGCCGGTGAGTGACGTCGAGAGAGCTCCACGAGCACGTACGCACACCTATATATAGGAATAATATAATATAATAATAACAAATAAATATATATATCTATATATACTGGATCATTTCATAAATAAGGTTTTTAAATACGTTTATTTTTCAAAATGAAAATGAACAAAATTCTTTTTCAATATAAAATGTACTCTCCCCCATTGTCTGCAATGCTCTTCCATCTTCCTCGTAGACTTTGAAGGCTCCTTTTCCAAAATTTACTTGCCCAAGATGGAAGAAGCAATTGAAAAAAAAAATTAAAAAATAAAGAATTTTTCGAAAATCAATTCTTACGGGGGTGAAATGGAGGATAAAAGTTAGCATGGAAAATTGTATTCCTTGTGTGTATCAACTTGAAACTTGGTCTAAATATTCTTGAAACAAATAATAAAACGCATATTTTAGGATTTTTCGAAACAACCCCTAATTAGGGGTTCAACGAGGTGTTGAACACTTGTATGGGAAAATCGAATTCCCTGCTTTTATCTCAATGACATTCGGAAGATATATTTCTCAAAAAGCGTAGGGGTGCATTAAGAAATGATTTTTCGAAAATCATCCCTTAAAAGGAGGAAATGGGAAGTAAAAGTTTGTGTGGGAAATTGTATTCCTTGTGTGTATCAACTTGAAACCCGGTATAAATATTCTTCAAAACGAATAATAAAATGCAAGATTTATGATTTTTTAAAACAACCCCTAATAAGGGGTGCAACTGGTAATGAAGTTTATATATATATATATGGGACATTCTACGCCAAATCGACCACTTTCTGGCCCGACCCCTTTCGATTTGGCTGAAACTTTAATATGTTATTGTTTTCATCCTAAAACGCTTGTGTGATTTTTTTCAATTTTTTTTTACATAATCACAAACACGTAGTGAATTTTTGAAAAAATCGCCCGTTTTTTTTCAAATGCTTATAACTTTCTGAAAAAAAAATTTGAAAAATATTCAATCATCTTCGACATGATTTTTTAGTTTTTTTTGGAAAAAAACCCGATTTTTTTAAAGAACGCCACTTTTGATTTTTTGTAAAAAAAAAGTATGATAAATTTAGCTATTTTTTCCGCAAGACCCATCGTGGTAGGATTTTTCTTTCAATTTGTTTTCTAAATTGATAAACTTTAGTCTCAATTTTTTCCAAATCCAAGTCGGGTTGGAAAGTGGTCGATTTGGCGTGGAATGCCCCAAATATATATATATATATATATATAGGAAAAGGATATTTTAAACTTGTCATATCTATGTAATGTTTGCTACCAGCTGATCTGGTTATTTTGAGGACAGTCCTTAAATTGGTCTTCATATCAATATGCTTACATTCATCAAAACGTCATTTTGGGGACTTCGGCTCTCGGATGATGTAGAGCACAGTGACAATTGGCTATCATAATGACGACCATAAAAATCGAATTTCTTCAAATCCACTTTTCCTCATAAATATATAAACTTATATACATATGTATTTGTAAAGTACGAGGAAAAAGCCACGTCGCGATCGCGTGAAAACGCGCGGCAACGAGTGAGTTTCGCGGGGTCGCGCGCGAGAGCAGCCGCTATAGGGTGGAGGGTGGAGGGTGTACCGGCATGGGTGACGGTAATACTTTTTTCGGATGTAATTTTTTATCAACACGGCATTGAGCGAGTGAGACAGAGAGAAAGTGAGCGAGAGAGGGAAAAAAGGAGAGGGCTTTGACCAATCCCTGATTCCCCTCTCTGCTTCATTCCTCTCGCAGCCTGATCCCTACAATTCCGCTCCCTTTTTCCCCGCGACCATAACCCCTCTGACGTTCTTTTCGCTCTCATCCTCCAACTCGCAATTCCTGCAGGATTGCACGTTCCTGCTCTACTCCTCTCTCTCTCTCTCTCTCTCTCTCTCTCTCTCTCTCTCTCTCTCTCTCTCTCTCTCTCTCTCTCTCTCTCTCTCACACACACACACACACACTGTCGATAGGTCCTGCATTTTTGTTCAAATGTTTTCAGCCCTCCCATTTGTTCCTTTCGCGCTCTTCCTCCCTATATGTATAGGGAGGAGAACCCATCACCAATTCCGCCATATCGAAGCTCAATCACATTGGCGATGCATTTTTTTTCATAAAGTTGGATTATAATTGCATCGCCCGAGAGAAAGAGCGTAGGTGAATGGCGAGAGGGCGCGGGAGGAGGGGGGGATGAAGGGAGAATGTTGAACGGAAAAAAATAGTCCAAGTGACGTGATCGTCGATACCGAGAGAGCGAGCGAGACATACACATAGAGAGAGAGAGAAAGAGAGAGAGAGAGAGAGGGTGACCGGGTGATGGTTTTGCACAGGAACTGCATAGGTTCTGCAGACGTGGATCCGCCAATGGCGGCGAACTCCCAGGGAGAAAATAAAATGTAAAAAAATTCTGAAAAAAAACGGGCAAAAAAAAGAACGATGAGATTTGGAGCTGGCTGATTGGTAGGTTGTTGGAGTAGGTTTGAGAGTAGACAAATGTATATTATACGTACTGTGTACTATTTCTATATACAGTCAAAATCGGTTATAACGACATTGAACGGACTCTGCAGTACCGACGTTATAGCCGATAATCTTTATAAGCGATATTATGGACTGGTTATAACGATATTAACGTAGTCTCGCCAGGGCGTTCATCTATAGATTTTTTAATGTATTTTCAGGACCCATTCAGAACAATATTAAGGCCTTAGGCCACTGTAGGATTTTCCAAAAATAATTTTTTTTTGTTAAGAATTTACCTTAGTACCTATAAAATTATATTTCAAAAGATGGTGGGTGTGAAAAATCTCTAAGTACTCGATTTTCGAATTCTAGCGCAACCCCTGTTGATTCATGTCGTAACTTTCTACTAGCTTTAAACGCGTTTATCTCAAACGTACATTTTTCAAGTCGGCCTTATTTTTATAGCCGATTCGTCGTTGTAAGCAATGTCGTTATAAGCGGTTTCGACTGTATGTGTTTATATATAATTCGAGATATAGCGAGGTCTGTAGAGTATATCCCTCTGTACGCCTATTGCATTCCGATGTATCAAATCTCTCTCTCTCTCTCTCTCTCTCTCTCTCTCTCTCTCTCTCTCTCTCCCTCTCTTTCCCTCTCTCTCTCGCTCGGTCGGCCGCTCCATCCGTATTTCTTTTTTTACCCCCCATGACGCTTGTATTCTCGTATATATAAGCGCATTGTACGTTTTCCCGTACGTCACATCGTACATCGTATCTATACATTGTGCCCTTGCACATTGCCAACTCCGAACCATCCATCGGTCCATATCTCCATCCGTACCGCGATCAACGTCTGTATATTCGTATCGAATATATTCCTCGGATACATCGTTAACCCATTAAAATTGGCTTCGATGTATATTTATCGGCGAAATTTCTGCATCGCGGAGTCTCGTCGGTATATTCGTCCGTCGGTATATTCGTCAACGACAATGCATCTACGACACACGCGATAATGTTAATTTTTTTTTTTTCGATAAGGCCCATCAATATTTATCCGAGGAAATAAAAAGAGACTACGATCCTAATTCGTCGAAATTTGTTATTACGAAATATGTTGTACGACGAGATTTCCATGAACATCGCAGATCGAGTTGTGTCATCGCGCAAACTATGGGCTAGTCCGACGAATGGAAATCTCTTCGTTGTCCTTTGGGATAGTACGCGAGACGTGGCTAAATCATGTGTGGCGATTCTTTTCCTTCTATTGGCAATATCTTTAAGGCGATAAATACATGTTGACGCTGAAAAAATAGACAACTTTGATCATTTTATACTCATTTATATATTTTTTATTCTACTCGTACGATAATGGACGTTTTACGCACGCTGCGTAAACCCCCCATGCGTAAACCCCTCATTTTCACACCGCGTAAAATAACATTTCGTATAATACACAACGAAAAAACATTTTCTAACAAGTGCGAGTTTGCAGCACGAGCCTTCGGGTAAGCGGAACAGTGCTTACTCGTCATGTAAGCACTTTTCCGCTTACCCAGGAGCTAAACATTGCACAAAAAACCGTTTGGAACCACTTGAATAAGGCTGGATACAAAAAGAAGCTCGATGTATGGGTGCTACACGAGTTAACGCAAAAAAACCTCATGGACTGAATTTCCATCTGCAAATCACTGCTGAATCGCAACAAAATCGACCCATTTCTGAAGCGGATGGTGACCGGTGATGAAAAGTGGGTCACTTACGACAACGTCAAGCGAAAACGGTCGTGGTCGAATCGCGGTGAGCCGGCGCAAACGGTGGCCAAGCCAGGATTGACGGTCAGGAAGATTTTACTGTGTGTTTGGTGGGATTGGCAGGGAATCATCTACTTTGAGCTGCTCCCCTACGGCCAAACTCTTAATTCGGACCTGTACTGTCAACAATTGGACCGTCTGAAGGAAGCAATCGCCCAGAAGCGGCCAGCTTTGGCCAATAGAAGAGGAATTCTGTTCCATCAGGACAACGCCAGGCCACAGACATCGATAGTGACTCGCCAGAAGCTCCGGGAGCTTGGTTGGGAGGTTCTTATGCATCCACCTTATAGTCCGGATCTGACAGCAAGTGATTACCACCTGTTCCTGTCTATGACGAAAGATTTTGCTGGTGAAAAGTTCGCCGCAAGAGAAGCTTGTGAAAATCGACTGTCCCAGTTTTTTGCCAATAGGGACAAGGGTTTCTATGAGAAAGGCTTAGTGAAATTACCTTCAAAGTGGCAACAAGTTATCGATCAAAACGGTGCATATTAGACCTAAATCGGATCATTCTAACTATGCTAAATAAAGCCTTCAATTTCATGCAAAAATAATGGATTTCTTTTTACTACTCCTTATACATGTATATATATATACATATATATATATATATATATATATATATATATATATATATATATATATATATAAATTCGTATAGAAAGGCAATAGTCGCGGACCATCACGCGCCGCCTGGTGCGACGCGCTTGCTCGAAAATCCGGGAATTTTTTCGCATTTATCAGTGTACGGCACATTCGCGGATCTGGCTTCCGTATCAATGTCCGAACACACGTGAAACACAGAGACAATCATTCTTTCGTATATATATATATATATATATATACATTGTCACACAATCGGGATCGTATGGATTTTTTTTCCGGCGCGCGCGCGCTCGTTGAAAAATAACGCGTACATTTTTCTTCTCTTGATGCTGCCCAGTGGGCGCACAGTGCCCGGCCAAAAAAGCCTGCTCTCCAGCACCCTGCTGCGCGACTCTTTTCGGATGTTCCTCTCTTCGTTACTCGCATCCCGCGAACGCAGCTCTATCCCCAAATCCCGCGCACCTTCACCCTTCGGATCCGCACTGGCCGTTGTAGCCAGTTGTAGCCCGCGCGGATCTGATACACCCTTATACACCCCCTTCTGTTTTCGACCGAGTCTCATCCTCTTTTCGCGTATACAATTGCAACCCTTCATCCATGCTGCCTCTTTCTCCCACTGGCGATCTCTCGATAGCTGTCGTGTATTGCTCTCCTACTCACTTTCGAATCTTTTTGATATACAAACGACAACTGTAATTTTAAGCTGAAAAGAAAAACCGATTTATGTGGGCATCGTACTGGCGATGGTATTTTTCAGTGATCAAAACGATTGCCTTTTAGTATTCTCTCTCTTTCCTTCTTTCTTTCGCCCCCCCCCCGCCCCTATAGTCGCCTTCATTCAATGCATATCAGATGTTGTTATTGATGTGTGGATTGATTGACACTAGTGGAACTAATTCTGGACACTTTGACATTTTTGAAAAATACGTACTTTTTAAAAAGACACACATTTTGAAAAATACGTAATCTGTAATTTTTTCTTAAATTAAACCATTTGCAAAACTAATCAGATGCAAATATTAAGGTATTACTGGATAGACCGTCGGGCAAAAAGTTAGTCCAAAATGGACGAATCGTGGATTTACAAGTCTAGATCATGTCGTGGGTATATATTTCTAACTATTTTTGTCGCCAACTATTTTTACATTTTCACGTTTTTGAGTTATGAAGGGTTGAAGTTTCGAACTACGAAAACTCAATGTTTTCTGTGACTTACCGGCGAATCAGCGATTCCACAGCGGATTCCTGACATGTTTAATTAACATTTTACGTGAAAAAAAAGAAATCATTTATTTATGCAGCTTTATGTGCCCCCCTCCCCCCGCAACCGGTTGAACAACATGCGTCTTGGCATTCCCGTGCAGAATTTTTTTAGAGATACCCAAGTGCCGATCAGATCCCGATCGGGATATAATATGGATTCCCAAAAAGGGGTATCCTCATCGGAATCCAGATGGCGCGCACAAGGTGGTGACGTGGTGGCAAGAATTTGAAATACGTATTAAATACATTTTTCTTAGAAAATTAAATGCATATTTTCTTAATTCGAACGATCTCCATTTAATTCAAATATAATTACTTAGAATAAATAACCTATATAACTTTTCTCCGAAAAATATCAGTCTTTGAAGGTCTATATATTGCTTTTTCGAATTTTTGCGAAAAGTTATATCAACCCAAACTTGGGTCGATTCTACCCAGTCAGTTTTCAAAAAAGTATTGTTACCAAACTATTCGTCCGAAGTGGTTCAAAAAATTACGGAACATGATTTGAACTTTCTCGATGATGTAGGAAAAATTTATTCATAAGAAATATAATGACGACATATTTTTAAAAATCTATAAAGAGATGAAAACTCAAAAAATACACTTTTTTGCTCAAAAAATCATAGTTCCGTGAATTTTCAACATGTTTACCTAAAATTTGGACGTGATACTGATTAGAAACGCTATTTTTGAAAAAAAAATAGTAGCATAGTGCGCGTTCCGAAAAAGGTATTTATTCCGACATGTGAAGAGGGTAAATTTTGTGGTATGAGGATACTTAAAACTCCAGGTAAGATGGTAAATACAGTCCCATTTAAAGCCGGGAACTATTATATATCTGCGCCATAAATTAATCGACGCCTCTTCCCAGAGTGACCACGAACAGTTAAAATATGTAAGTTTTGGCGGTTATAACTGTCAAAACATATTTTGACCTAACCTTTTTCAGATCCTCGAATAAATGATTTCAGAAAACGTCCAGTGTCTCCAGTTGATACGGATCGGTATCTCCTGGTGATTTTTACATTCATCCCTGGGATCCGATTCGATATCGGACTAAATCTTGTTCTAAAAGTTCGGGATTCTAGCATAGATCCTATGCAAAGTTTCTATTTTGATTCCGGATTAGGATCCTGGCTGGAATCCGATTTCGGATTCCAGCCAAGATCCTAATTCCATAGTCGTACTGCAAAATCAACTTGCCATGTTGATTCTCTCATTCCTGACTCTTCGCGTGCGGAACTCCCTTCAAACGCATCAGTTGCAGTTCATAACGATCCCCAGTGATGATTTCCGATGCTTTCAACAGATTGCATTACACATCTCTCTTTTGGAGTTCTTCCGTATGCCTTGTTGTCCATAGAGAAATTACAACTTTGGTAGCGGTGGATGCACTCTTTGCACGTTGTACTCGATGGCGCATCTTCGGCATATACTTTCTTCAGCAACTGACACGTTTTCGCGGTATCACGTGTGCGTATTACGAAAACCGTAGGGATAGCGTTCGCGCAGGGTTGCGTCGAATGGGGATGGAACGCGCAGGAAGCGAAAGGGGTTACTGCGACCCTGAAGATCCGGCGAAGGGCGCCTGGCGATCGATCTACTTGCCACGACGGACCTTGACCATGCGTCAGGACGTTGCGACGGTTTTTTTTTTCACGAAAAGCGCACTCGATAGAGCGCTTTTGGTTTCTGGCGCGACTGGCTGACATTTATAAAAATTGGCTTGGGAAAAATACAAATAATATTAATATCGAATTGAAACTAAATTACTCTTTAAAAGTCAAGGAATTTATGTGTTCTTCGTTTAATGTTCATGTAAAATCTAGTCATATAATAGACAGACACACAGACTTAAGTCATGTAAAATAAACCTTTTGGAGGGTTTATTTTACATTTGAATCTTTTTTGTAAAATTATTTTACAAAATAAACCTTTTGGAGGGTTTATTTTATATTTTAACCGTTTTTTGTAAAATTATTTTACAAAACAAACCTTTTGGGCAGTTTATTTTACATTACTGTAAGAACTCAAATCTATTTTTATTTTTTCAAACAATACAAAATCTCTGTCCGGTGCCCGATAGAAAGAGAACGCCTTTTTTTTATGCTCTCCTCGGGCGCACTCATTGGAGACGCACATAACACCTGGAACAAATTTTTTTTTTTTTTTTTCGTTATCTACACGATTTTTGCTAGCGAAGTCAACACGACTATTACAAAATGTTGATTTTTGCAAGTTTGGCACGATTAAAAAAAGAATATTGTGTTTTCAACTAAAAAAAACTGCCTGAATTTGTTCATAAAAACCGTGATTTTTAATCGATCGAAAAAAATCGTGTATAGTTCGTTAGAAAAGCTATCTAAGGAGCTACAGTTGAAAATTAAAGGCAATCGGGTGAAAATTGTAGGAGCTACGAGTCCGCCCAATTTTGAAAACATGGTTTCAAGAAAAACGCGTTCAAAGTTCGAAAACCATTTTTCTGGGTGAAATCTTTAAGAGAGGGCCACCAAAATAACTTTTGTGTATAATTCTTGGGATGTTTATACATAATTTAAACCAATGAAAAAAACAATACATTTGTCTTTTACATTTTTACATTTACAATACATTTTTCCAAAGGTATGTAAGGTCTTAACCATATTATGATCGCGGTGTCAATAAACTACGGAATTTTACTAGTCCCTCTTTTACCATGGGCATTTGTTGCAAATACTGTTTTACACGTTTTACACAAAGAATACTGTTTTACATGTTCTACACAGAGACTTTACTCTTAGACTTTAAAACATGACATATTCCAACCTGTCAAAAATTGCTTTTCTTATGTTCTTTTCCAAAACTAATTATCTCACAGCAACGTTAATCAATTTTCCCGAATATTTTCACTCAACGCTACGAATTATTTCAGATTTTTGATGCAGTGGGCACGAATCCCTAAAAATACGTGCCCCTTCCTCGCAACCCATCCGAATTACCAAATGTATCGAATATTCATCATTCACAGTATCGTATGGCATCTATTGATTTGGCGAGCGTAAATTTAGCCCATTATTACCATGGATCGGTGAAGACGACGATCGAATTTCTTGGTCCGCAGCTCATTACGTAGAAATGGAACGATTCGATGCGTGTATTCGTGGCCGGAAAACGCCTTGATAATTATGAACATCATCAAATCGAAAACCCGCCGATAAATCGTGATATGATCATCATCAACGCACATACACACGTCTGCACGTTGAGCCAGCTTTGATCGAGACGTCGAATTCATATAAATGAAATTCGGGAATTATTAATAGGACTAGGAAGTTTACGTTACGCGAAAACTGAAAGCCTTGCTCGTTAACAGTTCGGTAATTAATTACAGCTGGACGTGATGTACCATCGCCGTGGTGGTATTAAATTGACGTATAGTTGGATTACAGCGGTGGTCAGAGAGTCATCTCTCTCTAACTCTCACACACACACACTTACCCTGCCCTTCTCATCTCTTGCCCTCCACGGAGGAGTGAAACGACCAGGGCAATATTTTGTCCATACAGTTAGACCAAAATGTGCAAGAGGTCCGCGAGCGTTGAGTTGATGGTTGCTCGCTGATTGATGATGTTACATTATACCGACGGTTCAATTCCAGCCGTCCTCACTTCCGACTTTTCCGCCCCCTCCATCCCTCTCTCCAGTGGGATACAGGATGATTCACATGAATTATGTCGATTTCTTATTGCGCCAATGCAAGGAGTTTACAAGTTGAGATTTCAATTGCTGTTCAATCTCATCGATTTGGACGCTATGAAAGATGGAGGCATTCGAAAAAGCAGATTTTTTCAATAACTATTTTACTATTTCGAGGGTATTGCTGTTTTTCTATTGCTATTACATACTGCAATAGAATTAATTGTACGCATTTTTTTAGGACGATACACTTCACGTTCATTCTCTAGGTCTATGTTCCTGAACAAAAATGCTTAAGATCATTTTTTATGTTCAGAAACGTTCTCAGGAACATTTCTCAAGCTCAACATTGTTTAGGAACCTCTTTTATGTTATAAAATGTTCAGATACAGTTTTCACGTTCAGGCAAAAATGAAAATTTTCACAATTACAAAGCTCTTCTTTGCCGAGCTTCGCTCTATCCCTAGATACTATGTGGATATTGAACAATACTGAAATTGTGATTTTCAAATGCAATTTTTATTTCTGTTACAGGTGAGTACCATGAGCACAATTACACCCAGCCGCGATACGTATTTTCGTCGCTACAAGGTAAAATAAAACGATCAACCGAATCCATCAAACGAATTCATTGAGCATCCAATGCAACTTGAATTGTTATTGAAGATCCTCGGAGTGTCTTCACGAGTTTCCGAATCAGGTGGCACGAAATCATGATTTTTAATTGATCGTCCATTCAGCAAATAACAAAAAGGAGACAAGTAACTCAACTCTTCAAAAAAAATGAATATACGTTAAGAACAAAGTACCCAGCTGTCAAAAGAAGAATCAAACGTCAAAAGTGACGTGAACCAAAAATAACAACAGTGGCAAGAATTCAATCGTACTCGATAAGTACACCCCCTCCCCCACTCCCCTCTGCCGTGCCATATCGCGACCCATCACGAAATTAGCTCGACGTATTCAATCTCCAATAAACTGATAGATGCGGTTTGTATTAGCTAAAGCGGCTGCATCGATTTCGCGTCGATCGCGCGAAATCGATGCAGCCGCCCCGTGCCGATCGATCTCGATCGAAACGCCCGTTTCCTGTTCCCTTTCGAACGCGGAAATCTCGCGTTCGCGAAAAGCGCATGAAATACAGGATTGGGGTAGTTTGAGGACTCGCGATGAGATCGGAGGTGATGCTGCCTGCCGTTTCTATCACGTAGAGCTTGCGGATGTTGGAGAGCAAGAGAGACTGGCAAGAAGGCGGGGGAGTAGCCCGAGAGAGCCAGGAGGCTCATCATTCACGTGATTAATGTTCGAATAAATCAGAAGCAACGGGGCAGTCGATAAATCCCATAATTGCGGGATTATCATAAGTAAATAGGGAAAATCGATGCCGACGACATATCTGACTATACGCGAAGCACCTGTTATTGGATATTACATATCTATATATATATATATTTGTATACAGCCAGGGAAGCTAATTTTGAAGCTATTCAACCAATTGTCCCCATACTCAACATTATGTAAACCCAATTGTCCCCTAAATTACCGCTGAATAAATTTTACAATATATAAACGGAGCATTCCACGCCAAATCGACCACTTTCCGGCTCGACCCTTTTCGATTTGACTGAAACTTTAATATGTTATTTTTTTTCATCTTAAAAGGCTTGTATGATTTAAAAAAATTTTTTTTACATAATCACAAATACGTAGTGAATTTTTGAAAAAAATCACCCGTTTTTTTTTCCAAATGCTCATAGCTTTCTGAAAAATAGACCGATTATTTTTTTTTAATTCATCGTTTTGAAATGTTTTATATGAAAAAAAATATTTGAAAAATATTGAGTCATCTTGGACATTATTTTTTAGTTTTTTGTAAAAAAAAACGCGTTTTTTTTAAAGAACGCCACTTTTGTTTCTTAATTTTTTTTTGTTAAGAAAATATGATAAATTTAGCATTTCTTGTCGCCAGACCCATCGTAGTAAGATTTTTCCTTCTATTTTTTGTCTAAATTTAAAAAATTTAATTCTTGATTTTTTCCAAATATTGCTGTTTTCTTTGATGATATAATAATTTAAATGGTTAATTCTATCATACTCAATACTTTGTACATAATATTAACCTCACGTCAAAAGTTTTCCAATTCTGTTAAATTATTTTTAAAGGATTATTTAATGGGGAATGAAGTAAATGGTTATTCAATTAATTGTTCAATAGTAATTAATTATGCATTTATTCATTTCTGTGACGTTTGAATAATTTATATAATTTGTGATCTCTTGAATCTCTTGAAATAGTACACTGCATTTTTTTGGAAAACCATAGAATTTATTAATGGACATTATTGCATCATAGGAAACAGTCATATTTGGAAAAAATTAAGAATAAAAATTTTTCAATTTAGAAAAAAAATAAAAAGAAAAATCTTACCACGATGGGTCTGACGGCAAAAAGTGCTAAATTTATAATATTTTTTTTTACAAAAAATAATCTAAAGTCAAAAATGGCGTTCTTTGAAAAAATCGCGTTTTTTTTTACAGAAAACTAAAAAATCGAGTTGAACATGACCTTAAATATTTTTAAAATATTTTTTTCAGAAACAACATTTCAAAACGAAGAATTTCAAAACAAAAAAGATCTTAAACGGTTCATTTTTCAGAAAGTTATGAGCGTTTGAAAAAAAAAATAGGCGATTTTTTTCAAAAATCCTCTTACGTATTTGTGATTGTGTAAAAAAAAATTGAAAAAAATCACACAAGCGTTTTAAGACGAAAACAATAACATATTAAAGTTTCAGTCAAATCGAAAGGGGTTGGGCCGGAAAATGGTCGATTTGGCGTGGAAATGTATATATATAAATTTATACATAATAACGTGAGCGCTTATAATGTGCACGTATTACTCGGCCCATCGGATGAATATTCTCTCGTTCCCTTTAACCGACGTATCGTTGCATTCGTATATATATTCCGTAATATCCCGTATCTATTTTACACCATACATATTTCGCGTGTGAAATTTCGGGATTCCGTTGCCCTACGGAATTTTGTACACATATTCCGGCTCTCTGTAACTTGCGCGACGCCGATACGACGCCAGTTAAATTTACATGGATATATATATATATATATATATATATATATATATGTATATATGTGTGTAGTTTAAAATGTGCCCTACGTTCAGTATTAATTGTACGTTTATACGGATTGCAAAGAGGGATGAGGGATAATGGTAATTAAAACTGAGATATCGCATAACTTATTTGAGATTCTTGTCGATTAGCACGGCGCAAATGAATCGAACGAATTATTTAATCCTGCACGTATGAAAAATAGTAATTGTATATTCGAGTCGATGGAAAAAATCTATAATGCAACGAAAAAAGATTGGCATTCGATTCGGGCGAATGTAAATAATGATTATGCTATAAGGTTCGTAATTATATAAATAATTATACGAATTCATTAGCATTCGAGCAATTATTATTTGGTCTATTTTTCAGTGGGAATAAAGTCATTTTTACGTGAAATTTCGGGATAATTAGTCGGTGAAATTCGCGTGCTGGAGGATCGGGAACGTGAGGAAGATGCAGCAAATCGGTAGTGCTGGAAGGGTGGGGGCCGGTTTTTGGAGGGTAAATGTTACTCGTATGAAGTCGACGAGATTTAAGGCATTAAGGCATAAGGCGTTCAGGAAATGATTTTTAATACATTTTTTATACCCCCTCCCTCTTCCTGGCCCTCACGAAGTCCTTCGTGTATTTTGATTTTTTGAGAGGACCTGATTTTTGTTCGGAAACCGTGAGAAAAAATCTTTTGGTTCAGCGAGGAAAATCGTAAGAAAAAAACCTTTTTAATGTGAAGATTTTTTCTCCCCAATTTTTGTGAAAAAGCTTCAAGCGAAGGCCCTTCGATTTTTGTAAGAAAATCTTAATTAAAACAAAAACTGATTCTTCTAGGAAAAACATTTTTCATGGTTTTTGTAGGCAAGCTTTAAGAAAAAAAAACCCTTGTCATATTTGTAGGAAAACCTGAAAAAAAAATTTCTTCCGGTTCTTATAGAAAAGCTTTAAGAAAAAAAACTTTGGATTTTTTTTTGGAAACACTCTTAACAAAATTCCTAATTTTTCTGAGAAAATCTTTAAAAAAAAATCGTCTGATTTTTCTAAAAAAATCTTCGAAAAAAATCGTCTCATTTTTCTAAGAAAACCTTCGAAAAAAATCGTCTGATTTTTCTAAGAAAATCTTCGAAAAAATCGTCCGGTTTTCTATGAAAGCCTGCGAAAAAATAATCTGATTTTTCTACGAAAACTTTTGAAAAAATCCTTCCCTCATTTTTCTATAATGTACGTGTTCTTTACACATTGATATTCTCCATACGAAAATGTCAATCCGCAATTTTCCTATATTCATTTTTCACGTCGTCGAGATACGATAATGACCGCGGATGTAATGAAGAAAGATCGTGAATTTCGGTGCCAAGGCAAACTGTACGTCGCGAACGATCAATCGCGATCATTTTATTAACGACAAGGAGCGAGCCTAGACACGATTGATCATGCCGTTCTTCAATGCCATGTCATACCATTAACTATGACATGGCGTTGTTCGTAATGCATGCAATGCATGCAATGCATTACGAACGGCGCAACATCGCCGTCTCTCCGTCGCCTCGCTCCACAACCGGAAGTCCAGCCTTATCCGACGCTTTTATGTTCCTAATTATGAAATAAATAAAAGAAGCGGTATCTCGTTTGGGTATTAGAGTTGGTACACGCCTACGTCCGTACTCTGACATGGTCGAAGGCAGTATCGAATCTTCGCTCAAACTCCACAAAGGGAAAAAGCAGAAAGATTGCATCCGTTTAGATTTGTCGGTGCTCTAGGACCAAAGCGTTTACTGAAAAACAAACCTCACTCTTCGAGCAATACAAGGAAAAAATAGCAAGAAATAAAAAAGAAACTCGATACAAAAGCAAAAGAAGAATCACTCTATATAAACAAAAGAAATGTAAAATTGAAAAAAAAAAAACGAAAATGAAAAGAAAAACACAAGTAAGACGACGAAAATAAAAAGAAACTAGCAAGTAGGAAGAAGGTACAAAAAAATGAAAGAAACACAATATAAAAAAAGAAAAGAAAAACAAAACAAAGAATTAAAAAATTTTGAAAACGCAAATAAAAAAAAAACTCGCAAATAGAAAAAAGAAAACGCTACAATAAACACAAAAATTGAAAGAAACCCAATACAAAGTATAAACTAATTAGAAATAAAACGCGAATCAATATAATACAAATAAAAACGATGACAAAAGTAACACATATCATAGTAGAAATAAAATCACAAAGAAATAAAAAAGAGACTCGATACAAAAACAAAAGAAAAATGACTCTAAATAAACAAAAGAAATATAAAATTCAAAAGAGGAGAATAAAAAGAAAATTTCAAATAGAAGATAGAAAATCGACGAAAAATACAACAAATGAAATAAACTCAACATAAAATAGAATGAAATAAATAGAAAATGTAAATCTATATAATATTTATAGAAAAAACGACAAAAATAACGCACGGCAGAGTAAAAATAAAAAATCAGAATAAAAGAGAAAGGAGCGAGAGAGAGAGAGAGAGAGAGAGAGAGAGAGAGAGAGAGAGAGAGAGAGAGAGAGAGAGAGAGAGAGAGAGAGAGAGAGAGAGAGAGAGAGAGAGAGAGAGAGAGAGAGAGAGAGAGAGAGAGAGAGAGAGAGAGAGAGAGAGAGAGAGAGAGAGATCGAGAGAGAGAGAGAGAGAGAACTGAACAGACTGTAGTAATTTGGCTGAAGCGATTATAATTTGATTCCGTTGATCGAAATAATGAAAAGTCCTCTTTCTCCCTCTGCCCCATTCTCTTTCTCACTCACTCACTCACGCTCTCTCTCCCTCTCTATCTCTCTCTCTCTTCAAAACGTTCTGTCCCTATATATATATATATATATATATATATATATATCTACTCAATCGAAAGGATCGCAAGGTGAAAATAAACGCGGAATGACGAGTTATTCGGCATCATATTGGACCTGATAAACGTCACGATGACACCGATTACCATCATCAATTCCAAATCCATCGTAACGTCGACTTCCGTTCGAGTTAACTTCTTACACCACTCTGCACTTAAATCTCTGCTAATTTCATTGTGAAAACGTCGAAATGCAAATCGTCATTTTCGTGTCGTGCGGAAATTCTACTTCTGCGATTAGCAAAAGATCGCGCCGATCACTGTCTCCGTTAGCTCGCGCAATGTGAACTTATCGAGAATAGCATCACGCGATCGGTACCACCAGATACACTCATTGGTACCTAACTTGCACAATTACAAATCTATTCTTAGGCAAAAAAGGACGTCGTTGGACGAGAAACGAAAGCAACCACGATTCGAATCGGAAACGCAAATCACGACAGGGAAACAATTATTTTTACGTCGAATGAGATTCTATCCCATTTTGCCCGCGACGCTTTACGAACTATTGTACTGGGCGAGGATCAGATATATGTGACTGAATTTTCTTATGCGGCAACTCGCGAATTGAGACGATGGAATTACAGAACGAACGAAAGAACGCTACTGTCTGTAATTTCGGACAAAAATAATTTAATAAGGACATAAACAAATGTAATAAGGATAATTACTTTTAGCGGAGAGAGAGAGAGAGAGAGAGAGAGAGAGAGAGAGAGAGAGAGAGAGAAGGAGAGAGAGAGAGAGATAGAGAAAGAGAGAGAGAGGGAGAGGAAGAAAGAAAGAAAGAGAGAGAATTGCCCTAAAATACTTGTCTCTCATAATTGTCGTACGTCCTAATAAAGTTTATTCATTTTATCATTATCACAGATAATTACTCGGATCACGTAAATTATTTCTCGGATTACGTCGATCCCGTGGAGTCCACGTGCTAAGAAAGACGTGTCACTGAGCAATGAGGCGAGACAAAAAAAGTGATTCGTATCCGAGGTGGAGACAGACAAAAATCAACGACGATGCGTTTCATCGTGTCCCAGTATCAATTTTCGATAAGAGTTCAATTCAATTTGGCTGTCGTTATAAGCAATCATGTAGGAAATAACAATGTTCTGACAGCATGTGGACATCTTGAAAAGTAAGTATGAACGTAAAAATAAGTCCATAAATGAAATGGCACAATAATAATTAAAACCAAGCGAACTCATAGTGATTATGATAAAATTAAATTATGATAATTATTATAAAATGATATCGTGGTTATAAGAATCAGGTACAATAATGATTGGATGCTATACATGTTAAAAATTAAAAATAAAAACAGAAAGGGACAAATGAAGGAAGATGGTGAGGTTAATTATATAAAAATAAAGTAGGGGAGTATAAACGTAAAAATGATAACAAACGTAGAATTGGTATTTGATATTCAGTAACAGTAAAAAATGTTTTATTGTTACTAAACTTTTAATTAGGATAAAATAACTTCAATATATCAATAAATAAAACAAAATGACGCTAAAAATGGAATAAAACAAATACAAATATAAATAAATAAATAAATAATGGTAAAGATACATGAAATAAATATTATAATAATGATATGAAAATAATATCATAATATTATAATTATGATTTCATTTTCTTTTTATTCCTATTATTTTGTTTTATTTTTTCACTATTAGTATATAAATCAATATTATTTTATGTTCCTTATTATTTTTATCAGAATACAAAATAAATATAAAACCTAAAAATCAAATTAAATCCTGATGATAAAAATGAAGCAAAATAATAATACTAAAAGTATAATAAAATTAGAATAATGAAATCAAATGACAATAATTAAAATAATATAAAAGCATACGAAACGCTTGCAAAATAAAATTAAAAAATTACTCACAAATATAAGCCATAAAATAAAGTGAAAATTTCGTCTGCATATGTATCGTGCACATTAATATTACAAGACCTTAGTATAAGGCAACCTTAATCAAAAGAAAACTAATCTCCTCAGGGAAAAAAAAACCTTTTATTTTGTCTACGTAAGCCTTGCGAAAAAAAACCCTTCTACTTTTTCTAGGAAAACCTTAAAAAAAAACAATCCTTTTGATTTTTATAGAAAAGCCTCAAGAGAAAAATCTTTCAGCTTTTTTGTGAAAAAGTATGAAAAAAATCTTTCGATTTCTCTATTAAAATCTTCGAAAAAAAAAAAAAATTCTGACAAATGCAACAAAAGTGAAGCACGATAATAAAGCTAAAAATAAAATAATAACGAAAATATTGTATCAAGTAATAATGATTGAAGTATTGAAATTTGACAATAATTGATAATGATTGAAATAATATAAAATCATACAATACGCATTAAAAAAAAATGGAAAAATAACCCAAAAATGTACAATTAACCATATCACGTGAAATTTACCATGCATACGAGTATGCACCGTTCGTAAATATTATTGCCGTCAATAAAGGAGAGCAATGAAAAAAAAAAAAAAAATGCGACCGCGGCAGGGAGGCATTCGTACTCGTACGTACACGTCAGTGCGTCACAAATTCCCCGTCTCGCGAACTGGGACATCGCTTGAGATGGAATTTAACACAAGATTGATGCCACAGCGTTCATACGCGAGATCATCGGAAAAGATGACGAGAATGCGCGCGCTCGCTTCTCTTTACCTACACACAGAAGCGTGTGGGAAAGCGTGTCGGAAGGCTCGCATTGTCACGATTCGCGACACGATACTCAACGATGCGCATGTAGCTTCGCAAGCCTTCCACCCACCCCCCTGCCCCTACCATCGTCCCTTCAGCCAGGGACAATATATCGCCAGTTTGCGCGCGAGCGTTTGATAATACACGCGTGATATAATAAGCGTCTGGTGTGTGTGTGTGTGTGTCTGTGTACGTGTGTGTGGCGTTGAGAACGCTCGACGATCAGCGTCTAAGGCTGAGAGCTTAACCGACGCCGCACACATGCTCGCAATTGTATGGAGCTGGTATTCGTATGGAATCGCCGCACGGCGAAACGAACGAGCGGGAAAGCTAATACCACCGATGGAGCCTCGGTTAGGTGTGCGATGTTAATTAAATGATATGATCATTAGTCATTATAGCGTCATTGTGTGTCGGTGCGGCAACTTGGCGTCGCAACGCCGTCGTCGTCGACGTCGTAACAGTAGCCCCCTCTATGCATGGATGCAAAATCTACAGGCGTATCTATTTAATGTCTCGATGTGAGTGGATCGACGTATGGGCGTAATTTGCGGTACTCTGGCCCTTGAATCATCGAACCTGAGAGCCTTTGCCTTTTTTCTATATTCATATGTATGGTTTTGTCTACGTGGAATTTGGCACGTGAAATCTTTATTAGTTGCAAGCACTTAGGGGTCGTTTTGAAAAATCCTATTGGGACGTTGAATGAGTTTTCGCTGTTTTCCAACAGCTGGTGTTATGAGAAATGCGTGCGGGTACTTTAAGATGGTAATGTATCTACAAAGAAGTAATACAAGCAAGCTTGAAATTTAGTGTATATAATTTCACTGAAGTGTAAAGAAATTTTTTTTTTCATAGTGTTTGAAAACTGTCAAAAAAAAAAATTAAATAGAATCTATTTATATCAAATAGGTTTTTTCTTTGTCTCACAGCGTACTACGACCCTATTTGTTTCAAATATATTTTTTTTATTTCTTCGAGCTATTCTTTTTAAATATTAAATATATTCAAATTAAATAAATGAAGATTAGGTTCGAAGTAAATAAATAAAGATAAAACACGATATATCGCATGAATACGAGAAAGGAATATATGTTCATGTCACAAAAGTGCGGTGAAAAAAAGTTAAATTATTTTTCTTTTTTTTCACTAACAAGGCTATTATTTGGAAAAAAGAAAGACATCGTCGTGCCTTTTATTAGTAGGCGCGACTATTTATGTATAGAAAGACTAAACCTTCTCCTCAACTGCAGATTGTTACAACAGTCTTCTAATGAAAACAAAGCCATGAGATTTTTGAGAGACTGCATCGTGTACCATTTTTCCATCTGTCCCTTTTGTCTTGTACTATCAGATGAAACCAAATCACAGATTTATTAGGAATAAATAAAATATTGAGTAATTAGACGATATTAAATAGATCTTGATTTGCATAAATAAATATATTTGAAATGAATAATTTTAATGGTGGAATGCAATAGGTAAAATTTGATTTTACGAAAATTCTAGTTGTTTCAAATTGTTAAAAATCAAATTGACGTATCTATTTAGTACCAAAAGAATTTTTCTAGCAGTGTATTTGCGGTGGATTTTAGTGGACTATTTTATTTTAAAAAAATGTGCAGCTGAAGCACACAGAATACTTGTTGAAGCTTACGGCGACGATGGTCTGTCGGAAACAACATGCAGTGGTCTTTTCAATTTTTTGCAGCCGCGAAAGGCCAACGGGGATAGGGGATTTGAAAAAATTTGATGTTTTTTTGACACCAGGAGTGTGGTTTTTCACTATAAAAATCTATGCTCAACGATGGTGAGTGAAATAGTTATCTGAGTTGACTTGGAATAGCCCATATATATATAAACATAGGTAGACCTAGCTCGACCACGGTGTGTTCCGGTCGGGATCTCTGCGGTCCGCACGACGGGAAGTCACGGGAGAAGTTGCCGCTGCATAGACAAGTACAGGGTGTCTCAATTATCTCCAAACGTCGAAATAACTCAAGAACAGCGAGGTAGATCGAAAAATCCCGGGGAACGTAGCGAGTAGATTTAAACAAGTGGTAAAATGGCATGGCTTTTTCACTGGACCTTTTCAAGCTAATTTCAAGGCCAACTTTTTCGTTCAACGAGTCTGTCGAAAAAAGAGGTCGATTTTCAATATTTCTTTCTGTTGGGAGTTTGGGGATGACGGGGTAGGAATTTTACACTTGATTAATAGATAGTACTGGCAAGTTAGAGTGTTTATTTAGTGAAAAATATTGATAATCAACGAAGTTATTATTGTTCATGCAAATGATCGGAAATGAACAAAAAAAAATGTATTTTTGGGATAGGGATGGAACGAAGTATGATGGGATTTTTTTTATTTTCAATATTGGGACGTGCCCCAAATTGGGACGGGAATTAGGAAAAAAGAGAAGATCGTTACCCAGTGGCTCAATTTACTCAATGTTGACTAATATTTAAATGAGAAAAAGACTTAATACAACTATATTGGAGAAGCTAATAAGAATAACACAAATCAATTAGGTAAGTAATAATATGAATATTTTCGTGTTGTGACTTAGATAGGTACTGGTACTATCTCCTTAGCTAGGTACTCATTGTTGATTAATATTCAATAAATGATGTAATTGATCTCAAAATATGCTGTTTTTTTAAATTAACTTTTCAATAGTTCACTGTACAATACTCGCCAGTGTATAGAGAAAAACACTCTGCAAATTTTACTTGATCCACTGTGTAATTAGGCATGTTTCACTATGTACACCCTCAAGTACCAGGTCTGTAAATATGAAACCGGAATTTGCCCATAGATTGCCCTAGCTGTCAATGTAGTTACCGTCAAGTCGCGTCATTGGCGTTATTTCCTTTGTTTGGGTTGACATCTGACAAAGATTTTGAACTCACACCAATACAAGTTTCATACCCCAACATAGTTTGTTATAGCGTTGAACATGTCGAATTTTGAGCCTGGAAATTACGATTGGCGGACAGCATTAATTTACTGTTACTATTTAAAGAAAACTGCTGCAGAATCGCATCGAATGCTTGTCGAAGCTTTCGGTGAGCATGCTCTTAGTAAATCACAGTGCTTTGAGTGATTTAAAAAATTCAAAAGTGGCGCTTTTGATGTGAGAAACGGACAACGTGAGAGGCCACCGAAAAAGTTTGAAGACAGCGAATTGCAAGCATTGCTGGATGCTAAAACCTGGTGAAACTGTTAATACCGAACGCTACCGACAACAAATGATCGATTTGAATCAAGTTTTGCGTGAAAAATGACCAGAATATAAAAAAAGGCAACACAAAGTGATTTTGCTTCATGATAATGCATCATCACACACAGCAAAACTGGTCAAGGAAACGATTGAGGCGTTTAGTTGAGAAATACTTTCGCATGCGGCTTACTCACCAGTCTTGGCTCCGTCCGATTACCACTTATTGACATCGATGGGACACGCACTTGCTGAGCAGCGCTTCACTTCGTACGAAAATGTACGAAAATGGCTCGATGACTGGTTTGCCTCAAAAGAGCAACAGTTTTTTTGGCTTGGCATTCACAAATTGCCAGACAGATGGGAAAAATCTATAACTAGCAATGGACAATACTTCGAATAAAATATTTTTCATCCTTTTCATATAATAAACGTGTATTTTCTATACAAAAATTCCGGTTTCATATTTACATACCTGGTACACAGTGGATCAATCCCATTTTTTTTTAATGGTTATTATCTTAGTATCTATTGGGTTAGGCCATTCAGTGTCTTTTAGAAAAATGAAGCCCTTGAACACACCTGACGTTTAGTCACGGTTTCATTTAGATTGTGTGAACGGTTAGGTAGCTATAGACGTCTGAAAAAAATGAGCCACTGATCCCACTCTGAGCCTAAGGAATACAATTTTCCATATAAAATTTTGCACCCCATTTCACCCCCTTAGGAATTGATTTTCGAAAAATCCTCTCCTAGGACACCTCTTGACCTTTCGAGGAATATATCTTCCAAATTTCATGTTTCTATCTATAGTGGTTTAGGCTGTGCGTTGTCTATATGCCAATCAGCCATTCAGTCAGTCAGTCTTTCACTAATGGAACTGTTTTATATGTATAGATAAATCAGATAGACAATTAGGCCACCCTTACGAGCTTCGGGACTACTTGAGATATGCCCTTTTGAGTTTAACCCCAGAATAATTAATTATATCCATGAAGACACACCCACGCATGCATATATATATATATGCAAGAAAGATATTTCGAACGCTTTATATGTAATATTGTCTACCAGTACACCTGGCTCTTCCTATCCAAGGGTGAAAACATTTTTGTGCCCCTCGACTCGTTGATTCCGGGGCCAGAACGTTCTAAATGCTCACATTTAATCAAATGTGATCTACGAGTCATCGGACGTCCTGTAGAACAAAGCTACAATTGACTACGATGGGGACCGTCCGCGAAATCGCCTGTCACCAAAATCAACTTTCCCTATCTGTGTCCCTGGACTCGCGATATCCATAGATCTACATCGATACAGCGAAGGGGGTAGGTGGCGCTGGTACTATTAGGCTGAGTGTATGGATCGTGCTCGGTGGTCCTGTAACCGAGCGTGTGTATAATCCGCGCCGGACATGTGAGCACACCACACCCGGGGACCGCAAAATTTCTATAGCCCATATAACACGCCGGTAAGCAACGATCGGATTATGGACACTCCGTATATATACAGGGTGGCTCGAAAAGTGATGTCCAAAGGAAAATGCCTCATATCAATATGATCTTGAAGTTTGCATCGTTGAAAAGCAACGAAAATTAATTCTTTTCAATTTCATAAAATGTATTTTTGGCTGATTCAGGCTATGAACATCACTCAAATACTTGCGCGTATTCTCATTAAAGATTTACGACCATAATTTGCAAAAAAAAAGGTTTTTCATAATAATAAAAATAAAAAAAGAAAAAATCGTTGCATTCCAACGATGAAAATTTCAACGTCATCGCATCGATACCTATTCAGATCACGTCCATGTACATGTTACGATCTTGTTTAGTTTTCCAAAAAAAAAAATTTAGAATTGTCCTGTAGCATAGATTTTTTTGTCTTTTCTGTTAGAAATTTCCTATTTCTATTAGAAATGTTCCATTTCCGTTAGAAATTTTCTATTTCTGCTAGAAATGTTCTATTTCTGTTAGAAATGTTCTATTTCTGTTAGAGATTTTCTATTTCTGTTAGAAATGTTCTATTTCTGGTAGAATTTTTTTATTTTTGTTAGAAATTTTCTCTTTCTGGTAGAATTTTTCCATTTCTGTTAGAAATTTTCTCTTTCTGTTAGAAATGTTCTATTTTTAAAGTCATTAAAGTTCAGATAATGAAAAAAAATGTTTATACTAGTCCGAATGATTTAATTATTCTCAACGTAAATTGACCGTCGAAAACGTCAATCCAGATGATACGTATCAATATCTATCCGAATCGTCTCCATCCATGTTCTACGACCTTTTTTAGTTTTTCAGAAGAAAAGCATTTTTTATTTTTCTCTTTTGTGTATCTACTTTCCACGCGTTTTTTCCCTCGTCTAATCATTACTGTATGAACGTTTGAGCAACAAATAAATTGCCAACTTAATACTAACGGAAATGCTTTATATTTTGATCTAAAGATAAAAAAAATACGTTTGAGAGGATCAACCAGAAGTTCAGATGATAAAAAAGTACCTATGTCAATCTAAATGACTCCCAATTGTTTATAAAAACTTTTAACAGGAAATCACAAAAACACAAAAGAGAAGAAAAATAATAAAATGTTTTTTTTTCCAAAACTAAAGAAGTTCGTTGAACATACATGGTGGGCGGGGGGGGGTTCGGATAGGTATTGATACGAGGCATCTAGATTTTCCTTTTGGACGTCGCTTCTCGAACAACCCTGTAACTATACACGCATATGTATGTACAATGGTGCAATACCCCTCGGACGCACATAAGTATGTATACCCTACGTATGTCTCCACGTTATGACGTACCCCGGTTGCCCCTAAAGCTAAAGGTCAGAAGGACGTAAAGGTCGTAATGCTGACGCGGGGAACGCTCGGTCGTGGATACCGATCCAACTTCAAGATGCCCTTTGCGGTGGCATTGCAGTGGATAGAATGCGATGTATATTTGCGCGCCCAGATCCGTGTAATGAAAGACGATAGATGCTAGAAGGGAGAGAGAGAGAGTCGAGATTATATATACATATATATATATATATATATATATGAGGAGGAGAATGAGGTTGAGGCAGAGGATGAGGACGATGCGTGTTATATTTGCTATATGTGGAAGAGATGGTCGAAGGGTCGCGTATGTGGAATACACGTATCGCGAGGCCCGAGAGGACTCGCTGGAATACCGCGTCTGGGGGAGACGCGGAGGACCAAGGAGGAACAGGAATTTAGATGCCGATCCGGAGCATCGGTAGTGCATGATGATCAGACGTTCTCTCCATCACGATAGGTCGGTCTCGCTCTTGCTTCCTGGAAACGGAACTCTATGTATCGTTCTCACTCTCTTTCTTTTTGTCTGGCTGAGTCAGGCGTTGAATCCCTGTTTCGTTCTTCCGCTATTGTTCTTTTTCTCGCCCCGTGCAGAAATTCAGTTCGGGCTTTGATCGGGCCCATCTTAATTTTCCCTAACTTTATTGAGGCCCTAGTCTGGAAGCTTCACATGGGCCATCAGTGGCCGGTCGCACTTTGCTACCGAGGGCCATTGAAGGCAATATAAACAGGGCCTTTAAAATTGCCTCACCGGTGCCTCATAAAAATAATTGCAGCCACATGCGTAATTATTATATTTAATCGATCTTGATAATTATTATGCCACAAATTCTTTAGACAAGCAATTTATACTGATTTGCCCCTGTAATCGCAAAGTCTAGCAATATTGGGGAAATCGCTACTAGGGAATCTATAACTACATCCCTTGAAGGCCTTTTCCGTACTTAGACCATAGTTTTAGTTAACCTACCTCCTATACCATTCCCTAATAGGGTCCGGTCCGGCTCTTTTACGGAAAACCCTACTATGGAATCCACAAATAATTCCTTGAGGGCCCCGAATTTTATTAGGGGAGCCCTGCCAATTTTTCGCACGGGTCTTGCATCTACAGTGAAACCTCGCTTATACGTTTTGTACTTATACGTTTGTATCATTTATACGTTAAATTTCTCTGGCCCCGGCAAATTCCACCTATATAGAATGTAATCAAGTTTCATTTTGACATTTTCCACTTAGACGTTTTTTCCACTTATACGTTATTAATTTTCTTCTACAGCGTCCGTTGCAGGGTCTGTTTTTGCTCAGTTGTACATAAATCGGTGTTCTTTGACACAAAAATAAAACAGACAAGAATTTTTTTTTAATCACAACCTGTAGCTTAATTTATTCCAGTGTAAAATTCTAGTATCATACTATGTATGCATGTAAAGGGTGTCTCAAAATGACCTGACATTTTAAATTGCCCGTCTTTTTTTTTGTGGCGAACATAGACGATTAATCTTTGACAAATGGCATCAGGAAGTATTGAGGTTTAGTCATGAAGAATTACACGATCGAGCAAAGCATAAAAATGGTCATGATCGAGCAACGCATAGAAATAGCCACCAAGATCGTGCGATTTGACGCCATTGGACTTATTTCATTAGGGTTTTTTAAAAGGAAAAGTGTATGTCAATGATCCACAAACCATTCCGGAGCTCAAGAAATCAATTGGACGCATCATTAATCGAATTAGTCCGCAATTATGCCAAAATGTTATTGAAAATTTCGTCAAAAGAGTGAACGATTGCATACAGGTTCGAAGAGGCCATTTATTGGATATTGTGTTCCACACGTAACCTCCATATTTGTACCTTATATTAAAAAACAACTATTCGTACTTTTCAAATAAACAATACGTTTCATTAATAAATTAAAATGTCAGGTCATTTGAGACACCCTTTGCTTAACTGTGATTATCTATCTCTTATTTATAAGAAAATGTCTGTTATTTTCTAGTCTAAAATGTGCAAAGCGTTAATGTTGCAAAATGGCATGGAATGAAAATTCTGAACGGAAATAAAAAAAAGATTGAGTTGGCTCATTACTTCGTTACTACCAATCAGATTTTCAATTGGAAAACCAAATATTATAATCGAGGTACGGCTATTAACAACCATCGCGAATTTTGCACTGATCGCCATTTTTAAATGCCAAAGAGTTTCCTATACATACTGTATTTCATTTCTACGTTATTCTCATTTATACGTCATACTTGCTGTACCCGTTGAAAAACGTATAACTAAAGTTTCACTGTATTCTCTTTCTTTTCCTCTCATTCCCTCCTTCCAGACATCTAGTCTTCCGTTCTCTGTCAGGATTTCTTCTCTTTCTTTCTCTCTATTCCTCTCTCTCTCTCTCTCTCTCTCTCTCTCTCTCTCTCTCTCTCTCTCTCTCTCTCAATTAATCAATATGTTTCACTCTCGTCACGCCGTTTCCGAAGTGGAACTCATAACTCCCCAGAAAATACCCAGGATGGAAACGAAATTATTACAATCCTGATTGTTTCTTCCGGATTTCTTGACTTCGATGCGTTTGCCCAAGTGAACATCTCACGCCGTGCACCCTCGTAAACGCGTACGAAAGGGTCCTCGAGTGGAGATCATAAAAAAAATGAAGTATAATATATGTATAGGTGAATATATTACCCTAAGGTGGATTTTATCACTTCATTAAGGCGAGTTACGAGGCGAAGACTCGAAAAGAGAGAGAAAGAGAGGGAGAGTGGGGAGAGAGATCGTTGACTCCCGCAGATCTAAACTCTAAAGCCTCTCGACCGAGAGTATGCAAATATACAGATGTGGAAATATGTGTGTATGTGTGTGTGGAGATATATGTACATACTTGCGCATACATTCTTGAACGCTTGACTTCATTAATTGCAAATTCTCCCCCCAAATGCGAGACACCCATTGCATGAATGAGCGAGAGGGAAGATATTGAATCGTGCTACGAGCAGCTCTCTACAGGCGTGCTTATCAATGTTATTCTCCTTCTTTTTTTATTGGTCGCTTGAATGATTTCCAATCAACATTGTGTGTATGTATACGTATAGCATGACTGGCAAACAAGTATTTATTTTCTTTTCGATCGAACATACGCATCCCAAAAAGTTGTAATATAATTACATTCGCTGATATCAATTCCCTGACAAGGGCGCGGTGCTCATTTTGTAACCAAGAAACTCCACTTTATGACGATTATTTTTCAATGAATAAATTATCTTACATACTTGATGAATGAAACAATATTTAAAAAGCATAGCACTACTTTAAAAAAATTCTCAAAAATCACTGACTTTTCGGTGACGTGTGCTCCTGCTCTCCTTCCTCAATATGCACTCCTCAGAATTATTACATGAAGATTTTTTTTCGTAGAGTTGGACAATTTTCACTTACGATTACTCAGCGAAGATTTTTTTGGGCGAATGATTATTTTCTTTATTATTAAAATTGAGAGTGTTACTTTAAAAAGATATTTCCCTTGATCCTCCTTTGTTGCATTAAACATACTGAAAAATGAAAAGTTTGACAGAATGCACTTGGAATTCTTTTTTTTATCAGGTCATCGAGTGAACTCCCATAAAGGTTTTTTTTTCAAAATAAAGCATCCACATCATTACGAAAAAAAAAACAAAGTCTACCATTTTTCTCGCAGTTACCGTTGTGATCGAAAAATTCCGAAAACAAATCTTATTGCCCTCAAGGTTAAGGGGGGACCCCACTGTGACCGTCAGAAAAATAAGCTTTTTTCATAATTTTTTAAAATTTACTTAATGGTTTTTTTTGGCTCAATTAAATATATGTCATTCCACATACATTAAAGTACATTCAAGTAAATTTATATTGAAAAAAAAACAATAGTTGAAATACAATAAATGGCAGAGTGAACGCCTATCGGAAATTTGTCTCTTCCGGGTGGGATTGAAATTTCTGGTTTGATTCGTCTGAAAAAATGGCCCTTTATCCGCATTAATATCGCTATTGTTGAGCGTAGCCTTTCTTGATTTTGTTTATTTTTCAAAATGTAGCCACATTTCGAAATAAAAAAGTATTATTTTCATCTAAAATATTTTCATTCAAGATGCTTTAAGAAATATTAATTTAAAAAAAACGGCTACGCTCAACGATAGCCATGACAATTACAAAAAATGTCCTGCAAAAATTTTACATATCCGACTATTATCGCTCGAGTTACCGTTCGCACCAGTTAGAAAAAAGTGGTTTCGGAAAAAACGCTCTTTGAAATGCGGCCGGCAAGGGATGCCGCACTACGCCCTTCTACTAAAAGTGCTGAAACTCTGTCATTTTTGTAAATTATAACATCATTTTTCGTATACATATTTTTGAAAGTACATACTACAAGAAAATGCAACAAAAAATCGATTTTTTTATGCTGTCACAGTGGGCTCCTCCGTCAAGGTCTTAGGCCACTCTAGGACTTTCCAACAATCGATTTTTTTTTGTTAAAAATGTACCTTAGTACCTATAAAATTATATTCCAAAATATTATGGGTGTGAAAAATCTCTAAGTACTCGATTTTCGAATTTTACCGCAACCCGTCTTGATTCATGTCGTGACTTTCTACTAACTTTAAACGCGTTTATCTCAAAACTACATTTTTCAAGTCGGCCGGACTCAGAACTCAAACAAATTTCAACCGATTCACTTGAAATTTTAACTGTATATTTAGAATTACATTTTTTGAGGCACTACGTAGGATTTTTTTATTTTATTGCCTAGTTCCTATTTTATAAACAATTTTCTGACGATTTTCTCATGGTATTTTATACTTTTTGTTTTAGAAATGCGCCATTTTGACAAAGAACAATATATCAAAAAAATCCTACGTACTTCTATAGCTATTCTTATATATAATCGAAAAAACTTTAGTGTCTCATCATAACTCAAAAATTATAGGAGCTGTTGGTTCGGCCGTTGACCTTCCAGAAATAAAGGCGTCATCGGAAAAATGCTGCACAGTCGCCATTTTGACATATATCGCTGTGAAAAAATAATTTTCTATAGTCAATTACGTGCATAATAAAAGCCCTATTTTGTAATTCCGATTTATTTTATGGTTTCGCTGAAAAAAATCACAAAATATGCCCTTTTTGCCTCTAGGGTGGCCTAAGGCCTTAAGGGATTTCAAGGACAGGAGTGTAACGGCTACAAAAAGTGAATGTCCTTTCTTGAGGTAAAACTTCACGGATTATTTCGCAAAAAGAGACCACCCGTCTACGATAATTCATCGCGAAGTAATTGCCACTCAAATTTGGCCAATTTTCAAAAAAAAAAAAACATTTTCCCCTTCAAACGTGTAAGAGCAGTGAACAGAGAGGAAAGTTAATTTTTTTTTCGAACCGTCAGTTCGAATTTTCTCATCGAAGTTGAAAAGTATGCCCTGTTTGTTTATACATATATGTCTGCATATAGCTATGTTACAATAAATTTCATTAATTCGTGATCTGAGTTGGAGACGAGCCTCGCGTACATGAGCCAAAGCACGCTTCCTCAACATCGCATTTTGCGTTAATGGCCACAATTAGCTGTTTTAATTAGTGCCGCTCGGTATATAGGCAGTGGCAGCTGCAAGCAAATTAGGGCTCTAGGAAACAATAACTGCCGATTGAAGGACCTAATTAGAGAAAGAGAGAGAAAAGCGAGAGAGAGAGAGAGAGAGAGAGAGAGAGAGAGAGAGAGAGAGAGAGAGAGAGACAGAGAGAGGAGGGTAGACTCCGGTAGATCTCTACCTCCCCCGAAGAAGTTTGCGCCATGCGATCCTCGCAATTTATATGAGACTCCACAATCTCTCATCAACGGCGTCAGGATCCTGAATAAATAATTGCTATGAAAACAAAGGAACAACGCAGGAAAAATAATTTTGGCTTTTTTTTCTTATAGAAAGTCATATATATCGTAGTGATATATATAAATCGTCGTTGACTAATATACTCGAAGAATAATTATTGTTCGATGATTTTTCGAGCACTTTATTCAACATTTTTTTCCTCATTTTTGTTTACTTTTTGATTGTTTCAATTTCTCCACATTTTCATTGTAATTTTATAGTATTTTATAATTATTCTTTAGTTTGCAATTTTGAACTACGATTTTACACTTCAATATTATGATGTTTTATTATTTTATCATTCTTATCTTATAATGATATGGTAATGCTTATAAATTTGCCACAACTCTCATAAATATTTTTTTCCAATTCTTCCTATAGTCCTGACTTCTGTACATTAAGCTATATGTTCCTGCGAAAAAACGAATACCAAAATGAATGAATATCGTTTCAAAAAGTTGGCTCTCTAAATCATGTGGGTCAAAGACGTGTGCTCTTATTTTTTTTAATTATCTTTTCTTTCTCTTTTGGACTTGGCTGATTTTTTCGTCCGCATCGTTCTGGATTTTATTCTTCTTCTACAATTGTAATTTTACGCTCATTTTCTATCTCAGAATTTTATACCACAATTTTACACATTTTTACACTAAAATACGAAGATTTTAGGCTATTTTATAATTTCTACGCAACATTTTATAGAAGTTTTATAAGTCTTGCACAATTCTTATATATGTTTTTTTGTTAATTACCTTTTTACAACCTCCTCACTTCGGTCCATTGGTTATTGAAGTAAAAAAAAAATATATTTAAAAATTAAAAAAAATATATTAAAAAAATATTAAAAAAGTTTTT
>OZ010712.1:33011535-33019035 GCA_963932345.1 Ophion ventricosus
TTTGTAAGTCTCCTCTCTCTCTCTCTCTCTCTCTCTCTCTCTCTCTCTCTCTCTCTCTCTCTCTCTCTCTCTCTCTCTCTCTCTCTCTCTCTCTCTCTCTCCCCCCCCCCCACATACTCTCTTTCTCTCTCTGTCCCTCGTACTGCATCATGCGGATAATAGATTCATCCTTCACGCTTCTTAATTAGGAGGTTCAGTTTTATTGGCCTCTCTCGTCGCTCGACGCGACGAGCAACGTCGCATCTACGTCGACTTTGGATACCGTATATTTATGATTCACGTATTATATATATATATGTAGCGGATGACAATTATAAGGTGGCCTTGTATTTTTTTAAGAACGTTTCGCGAAGATTTTGCGGCCAAGAAAAATATAATTTTGAATAGTTTCTCCAGCCCTTATCGAAAAAAAAATATAACCTATTTTCCCAATGAGAAGTATTCGACAGAAAAAAAATTAACAGTGATGTAAACACTGCCATTCAGAAATTTGTAGTAGATTTGAATCTCCAACTTGATACTACGTGAAGAAAATTTTAAAGTAATAAAGTGAAATTACTCGTTAGCTATTAACTCTAGGGCTAATAAAGGTCTATACTTTTTTACTCAGAATTCGATACTCTATCATATTACGCTATAAAAAATATAGCATTCCATTTGAAAAAATAAACTTGACCTTCAAATCTTCGAAGCGCCTCCACCTATAAAAAAAATAAATGTACCACATAGTGTAGCCTTATAAACCCTGTAACTTTTGCATAAAACATTTTTTGTGCAACGCATATTTTGGTCGTAAAAGAGGTGCACACGTTGCGTGGTCTACCCTGTATATACATACACTACCGGCAAAAAGTTTCCGGACAAAAATTCAAAAAAGTTCCGCAACAATTTTTTATGCCATTTCGCCGATAGTTGACATAAATGAATTTAATAAACGGCATTTTGAAGGGGAGGAATTTACCTTAATTCCGTGTTTTTTTTTGAAAATTTTTTACTATTTTTTTACGACTGGTACCCTTTTTTAAAAACGACCATTTTTCGCATTTTTTTGTTCCTTTTCTGGTGGACCCCGTTTGCAGACAATTTTTTTTTAAGGCATTTCTTTGTTCGGAGTCATGAAGGGGGAAGCTCAAGCTTCAATTTTGTTTTTTTAAGTTTCGTACGATTTAATTTTCTAAAGATTCGTACGAGTTTTATCTAAAGATTAAAAAAAGAGACAATTTGAAAAATAATGTGTAACGCGAAAACGACAAGGATTCAAGGAAAACCTCAAGATAGTGAAAAGTTGAATCGATTTTCGTTGAGTTTGCAAGAATTTTTTCAGATATTTTTTTCGCAATTTCGAAAAAATTTTTCACATATTTTCGGTAAAAAATCAGATGATTCAATGACCGTAACTCGAGGAAAAAAAGTCGAAAAAAATCTGATATAATTATATTGCATTGAAAATAGGAAAATAAATTTTTTTTCTCTCTTGAAATTTTACCACAAACCCCTTAGTTCTTGAGTTACGGTAATTAAATCTGATTTTTTACCGAAAATAGGTGGAAAAAAAATTTCGAAAAAAAAATCTGAAAAAATCTCGCGAGCTCAACGAAAACCGATTCAACTTTTTACTATCTTGAGATTTTCCTTGAATACGTGCCGTTTTCGTGTTATATGTTATTTTTCAAATTGTCTCTCTTTTTTAAGAAATAAAAATATCTTCAGAAAAACAAAATCGTACAAAGCTTAAAAAAAAACAACATTGAAGCTTGAGTTTCCCTCTTTATGATTCCGTAAAACGGGGTCCACCAGAAAAGGAACAAAAAAAAGGCGAAAAATGGTCGTTTTCGAAAAAGGGTACTAGTCGTAAAAAAATACTAAAAAATTTTTTTTAAAGCGGAATGAAGGTGAATTCCTCCCCTTCAAAATGCCTTTTATTAAATTCATTTATGTCAACTATCGGCGAAATGACATAAAAAATGTTCCGGAACTTTTTTGAATTTTATATTTAATATATATATATATATATGAGTGTGTGTGTGTGTCTGCGCGAATAAGGGTGCAGCCGAACAGCATTTCTCGAGATGCTGCGAGAATTCTCCGCATTGTTACACGAACCGCGCTATGATAAATTTTCAAAAATTTCCAAATCCTCGTAGAAACCCGAAACGGTTTTTTTAAAGCCTATTCACATGTGGGTTCGACTCAGTGACTGACCCGATGTTTGCCCCAAGACAAATTAAATTTAGTCAAACGGGAGGAAATCTCTATTAGATAATTCTAACTAATTCACTCCAATTGATCTAGAGCAGAGAAATTTGTCAAGATAATTCCTCGGAGCTAATGTAGCCCTGTTTATAAATACACCGGGGGGGGGGGGGGGGGTTGAAGTTATTCAAATAATTGAATAACTTCAATTATTTCTAAAATTAAACACAGATAGGGTTTTTTTAAATTTCCATTAAAATTAAGTTATTATTAAAATCTCCCAATTTCGATGCAGATAAATTTGATCGGAAACAAATCTTCCTCCGCCAAATTTTGAATGTGTACGAATTTTCCAATTATCCGGCAAAGTCTGTTCGTATTTTTGCTCACACAGAAGCAACAAGAATCCACACATACTTTGCTCAAATAAATTATCCACTTTTTTACTCTTTTTTCATAAGTATGTATATGTATTATTTATGGCGCGGGAAAAAAATGTTATACGATTTTCTCGGATTCATGCAAATGGTCATATTGTCTAATGGTATTGTATATAAGCTCACATATAGAATACACACACACACACATATGTACATGACATTGCAAAGTGGAGTCTGTCGTCGCACAACGTAACAAATCCTCCCCCGGAGCTTTTCTCCATCGTTTCGGCCATATCGCGCTTCGCAATCCTGCAAGATTGTTTTGCATTTTATCCGCACGAGCTATCATGATTCCAGTTTATATATATATGTGTGTGTGTGTGTATATATGTGTGTGTGTGTGTGTGTGTGTGTGTGTGTGTGTGTGTGTGTGTGTGTGTGTGTGTGTATTATGAAAGACCTCACGGTTTTTACAGAATGCATCAATATTTATGTTGCATAATGCATTTGTAATTGCCGCGTGTACACTCTATTTGTTCCGATTTTGTAATGCCATGAAAATGTATGAACTGATAGCTATTATTGGGAGAGAGCCACCTCTCTTTCTATCTTTATTTCTTTCTCTTTCTTTCTCACCCTCTCCCTCTCTGTTTCTTTCTTTCTATCTCTCTGTTTCTCTGTTTCTCTCTCTCTCTCTCTCTCTCTCTCTCTCTCTCTCTCTCTCTCTCTCTCTCTCTCTCTCTCTCCCTCTCTCCTTATTTTTCTACCCTTCCTCGATTTCCGTTCAAGAGAAAAGCCGATGCGGCGGCCAAAAAAAATCCGTCGTTCAATCTGCAGGAACGACACACAACTTGTCTTTTTTTTTCAGCGCTAACAACCGAACAATGATATAACAAGCAAAGAAAAACAATATGCAAATAAAAGCTTGCACAATGTCCGATTGTTTCCGGAGATCCTCCAGTAAATTCAGCAACAATACTTTTTCGCAATTTTGACTCAATCCCGAAGGAACTCTGAGAGTCTGGAAATAGTCGAGGAACGATCAACGAGTGGAAATTTGAATCGTTGCAGTACATTTTCGGATAGAATTGACTTTTTTTCTTCAAATGTCACTTCTAGGGAAGTCTAAACTTCATCATCGAGGAGCTAGATCTGTTAGGGAGAATTTAAAAAAATGCGGTATCCAATAATTCTTAGCGGGTTCGTCCATCTTCATGTTGCTCTGAAGGTTCAGCCGTTTTTTTCTCATTCCATACCGATTGCCTAAATGAACACGAAGTCGTCCATCTTTCCAAATGAACACGAAAACATCCATTATGTATTTTGGAATGCGACAGTTATCGACATTTTGAAGAATCTTGACATGTTCAGGACTATTTGGCATTTTCAGCACTTTGTGATCGAAAGCCTTTCACCTCAGTCCATGACGAATTAAAGTGACTGAAAATAGCAGAAAGAAATTTCGAGGAGCTTAGTATATTTGGCCATCGGGTACGAGGGTGCATTCGACGTCCAGCATCCATCCAACATCCGCTCTGGTTGGTCCGAGAACGTGAGACATACGAAAAACCTGAGTCGACGTGATGCATCTCAATCTTGTTGCATCGCACGGATGGCAAGTTGTGGGCGGACGGTGTGAGAATGAGAGACGAAGGGAATTGAATAGATTGAACGAGTGGTACAGCCAAAAAGAGGGACGAAGAGTGAAAGGGGGAGAGAATTCGCTCGACCGTTTGGCTGAATTTATCGACAACCTGTACACACGCCGTCTATGAAGGATAAGACGATGTTCGTTCGGGATGTCCGGGTCGATCGATGGAAATGGCCGATGTTCTTCCATACGGCGCCTTCGGGCAATATAATCCATATTATCGCACTTTACAATCCACCCTTCCCCCAACCGAACCCGCCCAACGAAACCGAACCTAGACGAGCTACCGCTGCTGGGTGAAAGCTCAGAATGATTGGAGGTATTCTCTTTTGTCGATCGCACGTTTGCAAAGCTGCGGACAACTCGGGGCATTCATGCCGGACTAGCTGAAGGATGCAACCCCTATGATTCAACACCCAATCACGCCCTTTTGCCTGCCAACGATGGACGCCTATGTCTGACAACGAACCTAGAAACATCAAGGCTTTCCCGCTCTTGACGGTTCAGCTTTTCTTCAGCCTACCAGACATCTTGACATCATTGATGCTCGCTCTAGGATTTTTGCATCGATCAGTCTACCCGATGACCAGGAAACCCGGATGAGAAGCCAAGGCGTCGAGACAAGTGGAAAAAGAATCAAAGAATGATTGGGCTTCAGATGAGGACGGGTGTGGAAAGTATCAGAAAATCTCTAATGAAGATCTTATCAATCTTAAAAAAATAAAGAAAATTGAGAAAGAAACAATATCGAAAATCTTTAAAAATGAGGTAAATTATTATCAAAGCAAACTTTATAATTGTTCCGGCTAATAAAAGATATTATTCTAATAGTAGATTTTAAAAATATTCGAAGTAATTGCAACAAATAATATCGGCGGAATTGATAAATAACGAGCGAAATTACTAAATCGCCAGTGAGTGGATGAAGGTACCAGTGAACACTCGACCATCAGTAATTGAACGTGTAGTGTAGATGAACGCTATAAAGGATAACGATGTATTATTTGTTTTTATTAAATGCTAGATTTGGAGATCACGGTGTTGGACAATAATTATAATAGTCTTGTACATATGAGTATTATATTTGTTAATACGATTCCGTAGAAAATACACGAAGCTTTTTTGCACATTGATGTGACATTCTCAAAAAACTATCAAAGTCTGTTTCGAAAGAGAATCAGAAAATTAAATGTAAAATTAAAAAAAAACGAATGAAATGATTTGATGACAAATTTGGATGTAATGTACATTGTCCTTAAAGGTACCTTAAAGGTAATCTATCTAGCTTTAACTTTTGATGAAATGTACATTGTCCTTAAAGTTTCTTAAAGGTAATTAATTTAGAAATTTTCAGCAGATGAGCTCAATTTTTCACTCTGCTTTGAAAATTATCAGAACAGAGCCTGTATACCTATTATACGAGAAAATCAATAAGATTATTGACGATACAAGACAAGATTGGCAACAGTATTCTCGATTAACAACCTCAAGTCCGAATCACGTGATTTCACCACATCAAGTCTCGATAACAATCATCATTGATAATCAATCCCCTGAAGAAGAAATGGTCGCTTTATGTAGGTCACGTGCTGCTTTCCAATTCGTGAACTCATAATTCACTCGCACGTCGTCCGACATGGCTCTCGTGTGAGAGAGAGAGATTCGTATCTTAGCCGCCGCGCGGCGGTTACTCGCGACCCTCGCGTCATCGATTAATTACGACTCAATTCGCGTGGAACGAGCGACAAAGCAAGCCGATCGCTCTGTATGCGTGCAGATTTTATCGGGATGTGCTCGTGTACGTGTCGACGCCTGGGGGTGGACCGAACAAGAGAGCGAGGGAGAGAGAGAGGGAGAGAGAGAGAGAGAGAGAGAGAGAGAGAGAGAGAGAGAGAGAGAGAGAGAGAGAGAGAGAGAGAGAGAGAAGATTGATGAAGGGAGCTATAGATTGGCGAGTTTCGAGTTGCCAGAATCCTATTTTCTTAAAGGGGCTCATCGCAAGAGACCCAATAGAAGAAAATACATATATACCCACGAATCGTGGGAACAAGAGCAGAAACGGTCCAGCAGGGGTAGACGGAACTCGAACTATGCATAAGCGAAAGCAGGATCGAGAAAGAGACAGAAACCCAAAAATGGTCAAGGAAAGCTGAGACGAGGAAGGATTCGCGCAGGGGAGAGAGAGGGAGAGAGAGAGAGAGAGAGAGAGAGAGAGAGAGAGAGAGGAGTCAAAATAACGAAGCGAACGCAAGATGAGGAGGAGGCAAAGAGGTGAGACAGAAGATGAGGATGCCACAGCAAGAGGGAAACTCCAAAGTGAAGAGAGGGAGCTCGTTCGCAGGAGAGACTCTCCGTTGGTCGTGTCCGGTATCTCGGGCGTGCGACCAAGTGGGGTGATTGTGGCCAGTCATGAGGAGAAGGAGCAAGCGGTATAGTGAATGAGAGAAGAGGGAGGTTAAAGGAGGAGAATGATGAGGAGAATGAGAAGTTAGGGAGGATGAGATCCGCTTATACACGACGAGAGAGAGAGAAAGAGAGAGAGAGAGAGAGAGAGAGGCGAGGTTCGGACTTGAGAGATCAATAAACGACCCTCCACAACCTGGACACTCGGCCCATCCTTCATCCTCGCATCTCCCTTGCACACCCATAGCGACGCTAACAACCTTCAGCTCTCTCCGTGTTCTATCACTGCTACTCTCCACTCTCTGCCTCTCTCTTCCTCCCCCCCTCTCTCTCTCTCTCTCTCTCGCTCTCTCTCTCCTTTCTCTCTCTACTGAGTCTACATTACGCCGATCGCGGCATCCCTTGCTTCGCTGATACAAGCCTGCCTTCGTGTATGACACGCAGCTGAAATCGCTTCTTTTTCACCGTTGTAACTTTCCCCAGCTTTGCCGTTCTCCCCACGCAAAGAGCCAGCACAGCGCGACCAACTACGACTAATATCCGATTAACGATCAGCTAAGCCAATCTTGATGGGCGGGGCATCAACGAGCCACGATCATTGAAGGATCGCTATCGTACGGCACGATTAATTATCCTTCCATCGTATGAACGACGATTTTTCCCCGGCTGATACATTGCGTTGGATGAGAAAACAGGGTTACGTTAGGAGGCGAATAGATTTGCTGGGGGAGGAACGAAGTCGCGCGGTCTTTTTGCCTTCGTCCGGAAGCTACACATGTTTCGGGTGGCGAAATCATATAGTGCTACAAAACATAGGATAAGTCTGGGGTAGTCGGTCACAGCTTCTTCAAGGATCCGTCAAAATAAAAGCGC